>CM075767.1:40786997-41089497 GCA_037974665.1 Ehretia macrophylla
ATTTCCAAATAGATGGAATTAGAGTTAGCCATCTTTCATGGTCCATTACAAAAAAGAATAGGAATCGCAAGAGCAGAGCAGAGAGATCAGAAGCAAGTAGGCTCTTAGATGGGCTTGGGAAAGAAGAAGGGGATGGGGGACTTTTAGAGCTCTTCCCTTTGCTATAATAGGGTGGACAAGTGCAAGTAAGCTAGGAATTTATATAGTCTAAGATAGAAAGAGGGCATATCCCCTAGTTTGAAATAATTTCCTCTTAGCAGTAGAAGAGAAAGTGCCCTATCCTTTCTACCAAGAAAAAGCTGCAGGCCAACTTGCAAAAGAATGAGTTGCTCTCGAATTCGAATAGGCAGTGGCACTTTCTCAAAGAGAATGATTGGACAAATAGACCACCTGGATAAGGGCGAGACATATATTGAATTCACAGAGGAGTAAGGTAGTGAAGACCCACTTTTTTATGGCTTACCTTTGTACCCATTTGACCCACAAAGTCCAGCTTTCTTGTGAAAGTCTTGGCTTGCTCTTTTTCCATGTCTGTTGATGGCGCTTGCTATTGAATGTCTTGATTGCGCATAGCATAGCCCTTTCATTCATGCTTCTTTGTAGCATACTTAAGATGCTCCGGGATAAAGGCTCTTTGAAAGGGTATTGAAAGGTAAATGAATGCTTATCCTGTGGATGCGACATTAGCGGTCTTAGCACTTTCCCTCTTAGAGGGAGGAATCCGCTAAGGCTAGGCAACTTATTCAAAAGGTAGAGATTCATCTTTCCAATGGCCAGTGGAAGAATGCCCTGTGGGACTTTCGGAATAGAGTAGGGTGTTAGGGAGGAATTGGACAAAGCAAATGCCTTTTTGTTTACATGGGATTGATGCCCAGAAGATAGAAAGGATTGTAGAAAAGATTGGACAACAAGTCTATAAGGAAGGGACTGAATCCGCTAGTGAGACATGCCCATAACAATAGAGCTAGTAAGGCAAGCAATCAATACACAAATCCCTTTCCGGGGTGAAGGAAAAATCCATTGGGACTTTTTTCCTTGGCACGAACGGTATAATACTAGCAGAAGTGGACGGTTTAGTGCATCTAACCCTTCCTTCTGATTTTAGATAATATTATTGATCCAGCTATCTAGTATTCAAAGCGTGCGTATACGATCCGATCTTTTTCTTTGCTTTGGGAGTTCCAATGGTAGTAGGAAGAAATCCACTACGCTTTGAGCTCTTACTCATCCCTGCGGGCGATGATTCTATTCTTCTTGGCTTGGCCACTAAAAATGGACTCATTTTTTCTTTTGACCAAGCTAGCCAGATTTACTTCCTTTCTGTAGCAAGCTTTTACTTATCCGCGATAGGCCCCTTATTCAAATCTAGACATAGTGGGAAGACCCGGTTTTCTGATTCACTTCCTCACTCGGAGATAGCCTTTGAACCATTCCATTCTTTCAGGAATTAGGCTTAGGAGTAAACATGTTTTGCCTTTAAAGAGAGAGATCCGCATGAGTTCACTGAACTACTATACCATAGGATCAATTGTTCCCCGAACCTTGTCCTTTTGTTAGAGTTGATTGATTTGTTAGTGCAACCTCTTGAGAACTTGAAGATATGCTTAGATTCTAATCTTGCTTGGGGACAAGCAAGAGGTAGGTTTGGGGGTGTTGATGTATTTATATTTTTAGGCCTATTTCCTTGCATTTTAGATTTAATTATGCACATTAATTATAATGTTTGATCACTTTAGTTGTGTTTTTGTGCATGTAGGAATTGAATGATGAAAAAGTATTTTGGGGCTGAATTGAAAGAAATTGGATGAAAAAGAAGATAGCAAAGATTTGTTCGTGAATGATGGAGCATGGTGGAAGGAATTGCGAAGGAAAAAAAATGAATGATGAAGGAAAAAATAATAAAAGGTTGACCAAGACTTTTAGAAATCTAAAAGCCTTGACAGAAGATAGCCAAGTCCACATTGGACTTGGCTTAGAAAAAGAAAAAAACACAAGGCCAAGTCTTGGCCATGTGGTTGTAAGAAAATAAAGAAAAAGGAAGAAAAGTCAGCAGACAAACAAATGGATTTGCATGTGACTAAAAGCCCAAAAGGGGTTGCGCAACATAAGGCGGTGACAGTGTCTTATAAAAGAAAAGATCAGCAACGAATTGAGGGGAGCTTTTGCGGCGCAAGAAAAAAGCAAGATAGGAGTTGCGGCGCAGAGGAGAGAAAAGGAAAAAAACAGAGAGCAACCAACGAGCAGTGAAGGAGAAAAAAACTTCGATGACGAGAAAAAAATTCCAGCAAGTTCGCTTTCTTTCTTTTCGTAAATTCTTCTTCAATTTTTAGTTGGGATTCAGATTAAATTATCATTTTCACCAGATTCAAATCAATTTATGGAGAAGTTTAATTTACTTTCTTTTTATAATTTTGATTCAGTTTTGTTGAACATGAACAATTAATTCATTGTCTAAGGTAGGATTACTATGCAATAATTTAATTTTATGGTCTTGAACTTGGTTGGATTATTTTGATGCTTGTCTTATATATTTGATTTTCATGCTTTATTATTTATTCTATTAATTTATTATGCTTGTAGCTAGTAATTAATAGGAATTCATATGGTAGATCAAATATATAAATTGGGCTTGATTGTGAAAACTATAGGTTGTTCCATAGTCTTTGGCACTTAATTAATTAATGTGTCTGCCTAGGCTTTTTGTACAAATCTATACTCCATCTAGATAAAGGACTTGGAGATAGCGTTGCACCTCTAAACTAGGTCTAACCCGTTAATTAGTTAACTTTAGGTGATTATTTAATTAATTAGGCTTGTAGTCTAATTTTGCATCAAAATAGGAAATCCTTAGTTAGTGCCTAGAATTCAACTTTGTATAGGAATCCGATCCCTAAACCTTTCCCAATAGTGATCAAACTTCAATTTCAACTTTCATATTTAATTTTAGTTTCGCATTTAATTTCACTTTTATTTTATTTTTAGTTAACTTTTATTCAAATCACACAATTTACAATTTAATTTAGTTTAATTACTTAGGCACTTTACTTACACATTTCTACAAACTTTCAAATAGCCTCCCTGTAAATTCGACCTCGCACTAGCACACTATGCTACAATTACTCGTGCACTTGCGAGTTAAAACTTGGCTTAGAATTGACCTTAATTTTATCCTAAGCTGAGCACCCATCAAGTTTTTGGCACTGTTGCCGGGGAGGCATGGTATTGTTTTTGGACTAGTATAGTATTTTTTTTAAGTATTAGTTTTTAGTTAATTAGTTATTTTTGGAAAAAAAAAACTATTTTTTTTTTTTTGTTTTATTATTTTTAGTTTGTCTTGTTATTTTTTTATTTTTAATATTTATCTTTAATTCTTTATTTGCTTTCTTTATTATTTTAGTAATTTTATTGCTTTTTATTCATTCAATAGTTCATTTATTTTATTGATTCATTATTTATTTATCTGTTTCCTAGTTGGTTATTTTACTTAAATAGTTTATTTTTAGTTTTAGGATTTTATTGCAATTTAGTTAGTTTCCCATTAGTTTGGCTTCTTGTGTATGCTTGGACGTCGTTCTTTAGGATTGCCTTTAGAACCCTTTGACCCCGAGCCACAAAGAATCACACACCATAGGAATCAGAAGGTCTTAACTATGATCATAGCGGATCATGAAGGAAATCTGAATATGCCTCAAAATGTTAATAATTCTCAAATTCTCCAACTTCGCATTGTTCCTAATAATCCTGATCCTGCTGATCTACCTCTTAGGCAGCATTTTCTCCCGACCACATATCAGCCGAATATTGCTATCCAACCACCTGTCATCCATAATGTGGACTTTGACATGAAACCTGGTACGATAGCAATACTTCCATCATTTTATGGGAAAAGCAATGAAAATCCACATGCGCATATTCGTGATTTTTTTGAGATATGTACCACTGTGCATGTTCCAAATGTTACTCAAGAAAACATCTGATTGCGTTTCTTCCCACTTTCTCTTAAGGACAAAGCTAAAGAATGGCTTCATTCCCTTGAAGAGGGAACCATTACTTCTTGGGAAGAACTGTTGACTCAATTTTTGTTTAGATTTTTTCCGATGGCCCAGACCTCAACTCTTCAAGAGAACATCATGACGTTTTCCCAGTCGGATCTAGAGTCATTTCATGAAACTTGGGATAGTTTTAATAGACTCATACATCATTGCCCACACCATGGGTTTGATAGACCAAGGTTGCTTCAGTATTTCTATAGAGGGTTGACACCACAGCAGAAAACGATAGTGAATTCAATGAGTAATGGAGGGTTTTATAATCTCACCCTAAATGAGGCATGGGCCCGACTTGATAGTATTGCCAAAGACTCATTTCAAGACTCAACAATGGATAGAATGGGTAAGCCCACTTCTAGGAGGACACTATATGAGGTGAGCACAAGTGGGGACTTAAACTCACAAGTGGCAGCTTTGACCAAGAAATTTGATCAGTTTATATCTTTAGGGTCTACTTCTTAACCTGCCCTACCAAATGTTCAATGTTGTGCCTTATGTTCTGCAATGGACCACCCCACACTAGGGTGTCCTTTTGCCTCTCAGTTCCCTGAATTTATTCAGGAACAGGTTTGTGCTGCCCAGGGTTATTCTCGCAATTACAATCCATATTTGAATACATATAATCCTGGTTGGCGAGATCATCCAGTTTTCTCATGGCGTCACGGAAATGATGACCCTTCATTTTCGTAGGCTGAAGTGCAAAAGGCTCAATCTAATGCTCCTGGATATTATCATGTGTCTAATGGGCCTCACTTCAAACTGCAACCAGGGAATCAATTTCATCCTAGCCCTCATCTTCCTTCTAACAAGCCTGATGATAAGTTTGACAAGTTACTTCAAGTAATTCATGCTCAGCAACAATCTATTGCTAAGTTGGAAACTCAAGTTGGGCAACTGTCCTAACAAATTACTAGGAGGTATGAGGGTAAGCTCCCTGCTCAGACTGTCGAGAATCCACGTGGCCAATGTAGCAATGTCCACAATGAGAACACCTATGAGCAAGCCAAAGCTATTATCACCCTTCGGAGTGGTTTCCAGTTAGATAATCAGGTGGATGAGTCTAATGGAGCAAAGAGAGTGAGTGACAAGAGTAGGGATACAAAAGAGGTTGAGGAAAAGGTTGAGAGAGTAGGAAGTGAGTCAGGATATGAGATAGAGAATAGTAGAGAAAACACCATTCCTTCACAGAAAGATAAGAAGCAGGTTGTAGATCATAGTGATGATAATCCTCCTAGGGTGCCTTATCCTACTGCTTTAGAGCGACCTAGGAAAGATGATAAGCAGTCTCGGGTATTAGACCACTTGAAGGATATTAAGATAAACTTGTCTCTTATTGAAGTTATCCAACAGATACCAACTTATGCCAAATTCCTCAAAGACTTGTGCATTAGGAAGAGGCAATTCACCCACATTCCAAAGAAGGTGAGGCTCACAGAAAAAGTGAGTAGCATATACACTAGGGGCCTTCCGCCCAAGTTTAATGACCCCAGAGCCTTCATCATTCCTTGCATCATTCAAGATCAACAGGTGGATCATGCTCTCCTTGACTTAGGGTCTAGTGTGAATCTCATTCCATTTGCAGTATATGAGCGTTTAGATTTGGGGGAGTTGACTCCCACAAATGTTACACTTCAGTTGGCAGATCGATCTGAGAGACGACCTAGAGGGATAATTGAGGATGTCTTAGTTAAAGTTGGTGAATTTATTTTCCCAGTTGACTTCATTGTCTTAGACATGGACTCAGGACTAGACACTAGGCATGCGACACCAGTTCTTCTAGGGAGACCTTTTCTGGCCACAGCTGATGCGGTGATATATTGTAGGACAGGGATGATTGAGTTAACCTTTGGGAATATGAGAGTTAAGATGAGGGTCGCAGATGTGGCTAATTGAGTAAGTAGACATTCTAAGGATGAGTACTTCATGGTTGATATCATTGACCTTTGTATTGAGGAACACGCCCATTCGATGTTGACTGCCGATGATGAGCTTGCAGAGCTTGAGGCAATCTTAACTCAATTTGACTCTGATTCATTTGTGAAAGAGCTAGTAGTTTCTACTTCTGTTGTGTCTGATCCTAGCCCTGACAAGGCTAATGATAGTCGTAGCTCCCTTCCATCTAAAGTTTATCCTGATCCCCTTCCGGTTGAGTCTTTTCCAACTTTAGAGCTTAAACCTTTGCCTGCGCATCTTAAATATGTGTACTTAGGACCTAATGACACCCTCCCAATAATTATCGCATCAGAGCTAACCACTGAGCATGAGGAAAAATTGTTAGGAGTCCTTCGTGATCATCAAAAGGCCATAGGGTGGACCATTTCTGACTTACGAGGTATAGACCCTTCGTTGTGTATGCATCGGATTCACTTAGAAGATGGTGCTACTCCTTCCCATGAGATGCAAAGGAGGCTGAACCCAAACATGAGTGGGGTTGTTTATAAGGAAGTCATTAAACTTCTCGATGCAAGTATCATTTACCCGATTTCTGATAGTTCATGGGTCAGTCCGGTGCAGATGGTACCGAAGAAGTCTGGGACCACAGTAGTCCCTAATGATAAGGGTGAGCTTATTGCTACACGCACCACTACTGGTTGGCGTGTCTGCATTGACTATAGAAAGCTCAATGCCAAGACCCGGAAAGACCACTTCCCGTTACCCTTTTTTGACTAGATATTAGATAGAGTAGCCGGACAGGGCTATTACTGCTTCTTAGATGGGTATTCCGGGTATAATCAGATCTCAGTCTTCCCCGAGGACCAAGAAAAGACCACATTCACTTGTCCATATAGGACCTTTGCCTATCGTCGTATGCCCTTCGGTTTATGCAATGCACTAGCGACCTTTCAAAGGTGTATGATGGCCATTTTTTCTGATATGATTGAGAAGTTTCTAAAGGTATTTATGGTTGATTTTTCAGTTTTTAGAGCTACATTTGATGAGTGTCTCACACATATTTCCCTAGTGCTAGAGCATTGTGTTAAGATGAATTTGGTGCTTAGTTGGGAGAAAAGTCACTTCATGGTTAGACGGGGGATAGTACTTGGTCATGTTGTATCTCAGGATGGTATCCATGTAGACCCAGCCAAGGTTGAGTTGATAGAGAAACTCCCAGCACTAAAAACGGTGAGTGACGTTAGATTATTCCTTGGTCATGTCGGTTTCTACCGGCGTTTCATCAAGGACTTTAGCCGCATTACTCGACCCCTCTCCAGCCTCTTGGTACATAATACTCCATTTCATTTTGATGACGAGTGTGCCAAGGCATTTGAGAAGCTAAAGTCTTTACTATCCTCCACACCTATCATCCAGCCTCCCGATTATAGCCTCTCTTTTGAGATTATGTGTGATGCATCCGACTACACAGTGGGGGCTGTTTTGGGACAGCGTAGGGATAAGTTGCCATGTGTGATCTACTATGCTAGCAAGACCTTAGATGACTCTCAAAAGAATTACACTACCACAGAAAATGAATTGCTCGCTGTAGTTTTCTCCATTGATAAGTTTAGATCATCCATCCTAGGGTCAAATGTGATAGTCTACACAGATCATGCTGCCTTGCGTTACCTACTTGCCAAATGAGATGCTAAGCCCCGTCTGATTCGGTGGTTACTATTACTTCAAGAATTTGACTTGGATATTAGAGATAAAAAGGGGAATGAGAATTCTGTTACAGACCATTTGTCGCGTTTAGTCATTGAATCTCCCATCGACTCCCTTCTTTTTAATGATACCTTCTCTGATGAGCAACTCTTTGCTGTCTCACATAGGATCCCCTTGTATGCCCATTTTGTTAACTTCTTGGCAGCTAAAGAGTTGCCTTCTCACTGGGGGAGAGGAGAGAAAGATCACTTCATGGCTCAAATAAAACACTTTATTTGGAAAAATCCCTATCTCTTTAAGGTGTGTGCTGATTAGGTTATCCGGCGGTGTGTGCCAGAAGAAGAGTTTGATAGCATCCTTAGCTTTTGTCATGGGGAGGCCTGTAATGGCCACTTCGGAGGTAAGAGGACAGCTGCTAAAGTCCTCTAGTGTGGGTTCTTTTGGCCCATTTTATTCAGAGATGCCCAACAATTTTGTAAAAAATGCGTTCGATGTCAACAGTTTTTGAGATTCTCTAGGAGAGACATGATGCCTCTGTCACCCATATTAGTTTGTGAGATATTTGATGTGTGGGGCATTGATTTCATGGGTCCTTTTCCTCCATCGTATGGGTACACTTATATTCTTGTGGCTGTAGACTATGTGTCCAAATGGGTGGAGGCGATGGCAACTCGAACCACTGACCACAAAGTTGTGGTCAAGTTCATTAAAGAGCATATCTTTTCTAGGTTTAGGGTGCCACGTGTGCTTTTGAGTGATGGAGGCCAACATTTTCACCATAGGACACTTGAGGCATTATTGAGAAAATATTCAGTCCGGCATAAGATTGCGACACCTTATCATCCTCAGACGAGTGGACAAGTGGAGGTATCCAATAGGGAGACAAAATCCATTTTACAGAAAACAGTTAGGCACGATCGCAAGGATTGGTCATGTCATTTACACGATGCGTTATGGGCCTATCGCATAGCTTTTAAGACTCCCATAGGCATGTCTCCATATAGATTAGTCTACAGTAAGGCTTGCCACCTCCCTGTGGAGCTAGAGCATAAAGCTTATTGGGCTACTAAAGCCCTGAACTTTGACATGCAGAAGGCAAATGAGAGTAGAAAATTGGCATTGAGTGAGTTGGAGGCACTTCGTTATGAAGCATATGAGAATGCCAAACTTTATAAGGAGCGGAAGAAGATAATCCACGATAAATCTATTTTGCGCAAAACCTTCGCCCATTCAGATAAGGTTTGGTTGTTTAACTCTAAATTGAAGTTCTTTCCAGGAAAATTGAGGACTAGATGGGATGGACCCTATGAGGTGCTCGAGGCATACCCTTCAGGGGCTATTAAAATTAAACACCTCAAAGATGGGCGAGTTCTCACAGTTAATGGTCAGCGTTTGAAATATGCCCTTGACCCGAGTTCGGTCCCCCATGAAGTTGAATCTGTAGAGCTACGGGACCCTTCTGACCTTACATGAGCAATGATCTTCACCTGGCTGTCGGTGTTAAATGCAGCGCTTCTAGGAGGTACCCTAGGAATAATTACTTTATTTTACTTTCTTTAATTTTGTTTCCCAACTTTTTGGTTGGACCCCCACTAGGTTATAGTAGGCTTTACCATTTTTTCGAAAATGGGTTATCTTGTGTAATGGAAGTCTTGGGGTTAATTAGGATGGATACTATAAAAGTAAAATCACTGGCCGAAAGCGTAATGCCTAGCCTTCCCTCTTAAGTATGGGAATATGTCTGGGGTTTGAGTACGTTGGTGGTTTGAAATTAATGGCTTTTCCTCTGCATTTTTAATGTAGTTAGTTAACTCTATTTCTGAAGTTTGACAAGATTTGTCTTACTGGATGACATTAAATGGATCCAGGTGTTTGCATTCTAGCTTTCTTTATTTAAATTGTCTTATTGTGCTTATTTATTTTTAGTGAGTTGGCTTTAGTGCCTCCCAGAGTTCGGAGCCTTTGTATGGGGATGTAAATAGGGTCGGCCAACAAAAAATATAAAAAAATGAAAAAGTAAAAAATATTTTTATTATTTTATTGTATTTTCATTTTATTTTGCCTTATCCTCTATTGTTTTGCTCTTGAGCTTAATTACAAGTTGTAGATGTGAAGGGTTACCTTTCTTTTCATTATCGATCACTTCAGGTATGTCTATCTACTCCCTCTATTTCTCTTAATTGTTTTCTATTCATGCATTTTCACTATTGGGTTCTCATTATCTGATATTTTCCCCTTCGCATACCCCTAGCATGTTTTACTCTTATTTGCTTGAGGACAACCAAACTTTAGGTTTGGGGGTGTGGGTGTTTAATTGTGTCCATTGTTGTTTTGGGGAAAACTTGAACAAAATGTGAAAAAATTTTGAAAATGTTTTTCGATCTTTTTGTTTATTTGTGGATTTGTGGTGGATTTTTTGGTAATTGAGGAGTTGTAATGATGTATTGATTAGCTCTTATGAAGTGATTGAGGAGAGTAGGTGGTTCTTGATTTTATGAGGTAGTTTTGAGTTGAATTTTTAGGATTGATTTTGATGAATACGAGGCATGGAGATTGTGAGATTATGCCTAGGCTATTGTGGTCCCATGACTTGGTTGTAAGATGATGAGATATAATGTGGTTGTGATATGAGTACCCTCACTTGAGTAGTCTTGTTTGCGTGCCTGAGCCTTTATAGTGAAAAAAAAAAACAAAAGAAATTCTTTACTTCTATCTCTTAGCACCACTATCCTTATATTTATTGTCTATCTTTAAGGATATGTGCTTAAGGTGTGCGGTGTTTCGGTGTTCAACACTTCGAGCAAGTAGGGTACGCATGAGGCCTTTCAAAGCCTATCAACCTAAGCCTTAAGTGGTTGGGATTGATGACCTCGAAACCTCGTTACATGGGGTGTTGAGTTGACTGTTTGGGACCAAGCACCAAATAAAAAGAGAGATGAAATATGTTTACTTTTATGTTTTAGGATGAATAAAAGGGTGAAAGACATGTTTGGAGGATTATAACGGCAATGGGGGTGCGAGCATTACGATCTAGTTGTATTGAGTTGTCTTGTTACTTTGTTACGTGGAGACTTAATAGTGTTTAGTGCAATCTTGTAGTAAACATGTTTTGCCTTTAAAGAGAGAGATCCGAATGAGTTCGCTGAACTACTATACCATAGGATCAATTGTTCCCCGAATCTTGTCCTTTTGTTAAAGTTGATTGATTCGTTAAAGCAATGTCTTGAGAACTTGAAGATTTGCTTAGATTCTAGTCTTGCTTGGGGACAAACAAGAGGTAGGTTTGGGGGTATTTATGTATTTATATTTTTAGGCCTATTTCCTTGCATTTTAGATTTAATTATGCACATTAATTATAATGTTTGATCACTTTAGTTGTGTTTTTGTGCATGTAGGAATTGAATGATGAAAAAGTATTTTGGGGCTGAATTGAAAGAAATTGGATGGAAAAGAAGATAGCAAAGATTTGTTCGTGAATGATGGAGCATGGTGGAAGGAATTGCAAAGGAAAAAAAAAAGAATGATGAAGGAAAAAATAATAAAAGGTTGACCAAGACTTTTAGAAATCTAAAAGCCTTGACAGAAGATAGCCAAGTCCACATTGGACTTGGCTTAGAAAAAGAAAAAAACACAAGGCCAAGTCTTGGCCGTGTGTTTGTAACAAAATAAAAAAAAAGGAAGAAAAGTCAACAGCCAAACAATTGGCTTTACATGTGACTAAAAGCCCAACAGGGCTTACACAACATAAGGCGGTGACAGTGTCTTATAAAAGAAAAGACCAGCAACGAATTAAGGGGAGCTTTTGCGGCGCAAGAAAAAAGAAAGACAGGAGTTGCGGCGCAGAGGAGAGAAAAGGAAAAAAACAGAGAGCAACCAACGAGCAGTGAAGGAGAAAAAAACTTCGATGACGAGAAAAAACACAGCAGCAAGTTCGGTTTATTTCTTTTCGTAAATTCTTCTTCAATTTTCAGTTAGGATTCAGATTAAATTATCATTTTCAACAGATTCAAATCAATTTATGGAGAAGTTTAATTTACTTTCTTTTTATAATTTTGATTCAGTTTTGTTGAACATGAACAATTAATTCATTGTTTAGGGTAGGATTACTATGCAATAATTTAATTTTATGGTCTTGAACTTGGTTGGATTATTTTGATGCTAGTCTTATATATTTCATTTACATGCTTTATTATTTATTCTATTAATTTATTATGCTTGTAGCTAGTAATTAATAGGAATTCATATGGTAGATCAAATATATAAATTGGGCTTGATTGTGAAAACTTTAGGTTGTACCATAGTTTTCCTTCACTTAATTAGTTAATGTGTTTGCCTAGGATTTTAGGACAAATCTACACTCCGGCTGGATAAAGGACTTGGAGATAGCGTTACACCTCTAAACTAGGTCTAACCTGTTAATTAGTTAACTTTAGGTGATTATTTAATTAATTAGGCTTGTAGTCTAATTTTGCATCAAAATAGGAAATTCTAAGTTCGTGCCTAGAATTCAACTTTGCATAGGAATCCGATCCCTAAACCTTTCCCAATAGTGATCAAACTTCAATTTCAACTTTCATATTTAATTTTAGTTTTCGCATTTAATTTCACTTTTATTTTATTTTTAGTTAACTTTTATTCAAATCACACAATTTACAATTTAATTTAGTTTAATTACTTAGGCACTTTACTTACACTTTTCTACAAACTTTCAAATAGCCTCCCTCTTGATTTGACCTCGCACTAGAACACTATGCTACAATTACTCATGCACTTGCGAGTTAAAACTTGGCTTAGAATTGACCTTAATTTTATCCTAAGCTAAGCACCCATCAACTTCTAGGGCCTCTACTTCTCATTTAAGAGAACAGGTTAATAAATCTGAATCAACATAAGAAAATGAAGAACTTCCCCCGGAAATAATAGAAAAAATTAGGTTAACTAAGAATCAAATTCCTCAAGGAATTAAAAAATATATTTTTGGATTAGGAGTAAATCCTACCCCTTCTGACTTTGGAGGAAATTCTTCAGAAATTAATTTTGGTGGTTAATGGATTTTACACCAGGAAGTGATGAAAGAAAACTTATTAATAATGAGTTTTTACACCCAAAATGGCAACCCTTTAGGGAATGGTTTTTTTTCTTATTTTTCTAAACAAGAACAATTTGTGTTTAGAGATTTGTTTTATGAACATCTGAATCAAATTCAAGAAAGAAAATATTTTGTAAAATGGTTTACAGACTCAATCTTTGAAACCCAAATTTTGGTTTTAGAAAGAAAATGGAATGTAGGAACAAAGATTTTTCCTCAAATTTTGCAAACAATTTATCCTCCTTTAAAGCCTTTTAAATTGGCTGATGATAAATCATCATCGGAAATTGAAGGGAATGCTTTTATGAAAATAAAACTCTTCATGTGGTTACTAATCACATTAATATGAATTTTAAACAAAATAATTATACAAATATTTCATTAAAAATATTTAGTGAACAAATTGCACTTTTTCAAAATAAAATTGAGACTTTGACAAAGAAATTGGATAATTTGTCGATAATAAAACCTCAGGCAGAAGCTTCTACTTCTGAGATAACATCTACTGATGTTAGGTCAGACCTATAACCTCCTCCTAGAATTCAAGGATTTAAATTAGAACCCTCGACTTCTAAATTAGAGAAAGTCCTCGATGAGGCACTGAAAGGTTTGAACCTTAGTATGGTTAATGATTTAGGAAAACAATCTCAATCTGAGATGAAGGTTAATAAATTAACAAATTATTTTAATAAATATCAGAGTGTCCCTACTCAAACCCGTTATTATTACCCTAGGCCAACTCCTCAGGATGTTCTTTTTGAAGAACCCTTAATGACAGAAACCATTACTTTTAGTGGTAGACAAATATATGAATGGAATATAGATGGTCAAACAGATCTTCAAGTTTACAATACTGCTCATAGACTGTTTATGTATTCTACTATTTGTAAACAAAATGATAATAGTGATAAAAGAATCTGCACTATGATAGTTGCTGGTTAGCTAAAAGGATGGTGGGATAATTATCTTACTCAAGACCAAAGAGATGATGTCTATAATTCGACTATAATTGATAATAGTCAAGTACAGGAAAATATTGTTTACACATTATGTCTTTCTATTTGTGAACATTTTACAGGTAGATATCATAGTAATTATGATAACACTAGGACCCTTTTGCAAAATATGCGCTGTCCTACTCTTACCTCATTTAGGTGGTATAAAGATGTTTTTTTATCTAGAGTAATGAGTCTCCCCGATGCTAATAGAAATCATTGGAAATATAAATTTATAGATGGTTTACCTTCTGTTTTTGCAGAAAGGATTAAGAAAATAATAAAGAATAGATCTACTACTGATAGTATTGCTTGGGATGAATTTACATTCGGCTCTTTAATTAGCATATGTATTGAAGACGGCTTATCACTTTGTAATGACATAAAATTGAACCGTCAATTAAAAAAATATCATTTAACTGAAAAGACCCAATTAGGTCATTTTTGCGAACAATTTGGAATGAGTGTTCCTAGTACCTCAAGGGGTGATAAACCTAGAAGAAAAAACAAAGAAAGACCTCATAAGCTTGAATATTATAAGAAATATAAGTCAGAATCTTAAAAGAAAAAAACTGCTAAGCGTAGAGCTAGAAATGGAAAGAAGGGTTATGTACCCCAAAAGAAAATACCTACATGTTATACATGCGGAAAGAAAGGTCATTATTCTAATAAGTGTAGAATGAAAAAGAAGATTAATAGTCTTGATATAGATGATAAGCTCAAAGACTCTTTAGCTAAAGTCTTATTAAATTCTGAAAATGAGTCTTCAGAAAACACTGATAATGATGATACTAGCAGTAGTAATGAAATTCATGATATTGAATCTGATGATTTAATTGATCTTTTTGATGAAGAAAAAGAAAAACCGTGTTGCAATAATTGCACTATTAGTGATACTAAAGAAGAATATTATAAATTGAAATCCCAATTTCAAGATTTAGAATTAAATGTTCTTACTTTTAGTGAATAAATTGTTGATTTATTAGATAATATTGATGATCCTAAATTAAAGGCCAAAGTTATTGAATGCTTTAATAGTCAAACTGAAAAACAGGAATCTAGTAGTAAGGAAGATAATTCTTCTGTTTATATAAAAAATGATAAACCTTATATGTTCTCTGAATTAATAAATCAATTAAATAAGAAACAATTAAAGACTTCTCCAGTCACCATTAGTGATTTAAATAGGGAAGTAATTAGTTTAAAAAATGAAATTCAGTGCTTAAAGCATGATAATAGTTTAATTAGTACTCGCCTTTCTATATTAGAAAAAGGGAAAAATAAAGAAGAAATACCTTCATCTTCTAATTTGCAAATTAATACTGATTATAATTTGCTAGCTAATCTTAAGTTAGTTACTTCACAAAAATGGCATGTTAAAATAAATTTATTAGTTGATAAAAATTTTATCAAGAAATATCTTATTACTTTAATTGATTCTGGAGTAGATATTAACTGTATTCAAGAAGGTATAATTCCTACAAAATATTTTGAGAAAACTACTCACTCTGTTTCTGCAGCTAATGGACAGAATTTACATGTTCAATATAAATGACCTGATGTTTATATATGTCAAGAAAAAGCTTGTAATCCTGCAACTTTTTTATTGGTTAAAAATTTAACTAACCAGGTTATACTTGGTACACCTTTTCTTCAAGAAATTATGCCTCTTACGCATATTGATGCTAAGGGCATTAAGGCATCATTTAAAGGTCTTAATCTTACTTTTTAGTTTATAACTGACCCAAAAATAAATGTTTTGATACAAGTTCAAGATTTACTTCTTGCAAAAAATTTACAACTCAGTTTTCTTCAAAAAGAAATATCTTTTTATAATATAGAATAAAAATTAGAAAATCCAAAAGTTCAAGATAAGATCAGACTAGTTCAAAATCAATTTGCTCTTGAAATTTGTAATGATCATCCAAATGCTTTTTGGAATAGGAAAAAACATATTGTTTCTCTTCCTTATGAAAATGATTTTTCATAGGAAAATATTTCGACAAAGGCTAGACCTTGTCAAATGAATTCAGAGTACCTTATTTTATGTAAAAAAGAGATTAATTCTTTACTTGAAAAGAAACTTATTCGTGTCTCTCATTCCTCATGAAGTTGTACTGCTTTTTATGTTAATAAGCATGCTGAACAAGAAGGGGAATCCCTAGACTTGTTATTAATTATAAACCTTTAAATAAAGTTTTAAAATGGATTAGATATCTTATCACTAATAAAAAGGATTTACTTGACAGACTTCATGATGCTGTTATATTTTCAAATTTTGATTTAAAATCAAGATATTGGCAAATTCAAATTGATGAATCTGACATATATAAAACTGCTTTTACTATCCCCATAGGACATTATGAATGGAATATTATGCCTTTTGGATTGAAGAATGCTCCTTCAGAATTTCAACATATTATGAATGATATATTTATTCCTTATAGTGAATTTATTATTGTTTATATTGATGATATTTTAGTTTTTTTCAACAATTTGGAACAACATTTTAAACATTTGCATATTTCTAAGCAAATCATAATACAAAGTGGTCTTGTCATTTCACGACCAAAAATGGTTTTATGTCAAACTAAGATTAGATTTCTTGGTCATAATATTGAACAAGGGAAAATTATTCCTATCAATAGAAGTATTGAGTTTGCATCTAAATTTTCTGATAAAATTCTTGATAAAACTCAATTACAGAGATTTCTTGGTAGTTTAAATTATATATTGTCATATTACCAAAATCTTGCTTTAGATACTGCTATCTTATATGATAGACTTAAAAAATCTCCTCCTCCGTGGACAACATCTCATACTGATGCTATTAAATTAATAAAATCTAAAGTAGCTAGGTTACCATGTCTTTCTCTAGCTAACCCAACTTGGGAAAAAATAATTGAAACTGATGCTTCTAGTATTAGGTTTGGTGGAATTTTAAAACAAATCCATCCTCAGACTAGACAAGAATATCTTGTTAGATTTCATTCTGGAAAATGGAGAAATAGCCAGAAAAATTATGCTACTGTAGCTAAAGAAATTCTTGCAATTGTTAAATGTGTTTTAAATTTCAAGATGATTTATATAATCAAAAATTTCTTATTCGTAATGATTACAGTGCTGCAAAATTCATGTTTCAAAAAGATTTCAAACATGATGTTTCTAAACAAATGTTTGCTGGCAAGCTTATCTTGCTCCTTTTGATTTTGAGATTAATTATATCAAATGGGATAATAATTCTCTTCCTGACTTTCTTACTCGTGAATTTTTGCAAGATGCTCCCATCTAGGGGCAATTACTCTAACCCTAATAGGGGAAGAGAGATAGGAAGAAATGACTTTCATAGGGTCATTGGAGGCAACATGACTAGTGGAGGGGTTGTTATCGACCCATCGCACCCAAACTACGAGAAAATCAAGAAATTGCTTGAAGCAGATACTTCTGCCCCACAAGCATCATCCTATGCCAATATTGTGGAAAAAGAAGATGAGGTTGACTCTTATGAGTTACATAATCATGATAAAACCATTCTTATTCTTGAAATTTCGGATAAGCAATGGGAAAGTGATCCTTGGTATCTCATGGATCGTTATCTTAATAATTTTTTTTTCCTGTGCATCATCACAAGTCAAGAGTCTTGTATGAGTCTTTCTTGCAAGCAACTAATAGTTGTGAGTTTGAACATTTTAAAAGGAATAATTCTATTCTAGTTTATACTTATAGTAAAATCTATATCAAGAAAATTATTTCGCCCTCTGATTGGGGAATTAGTACAATGGTGGAAAGGCAATATACCTTCCCTCATGATAACAAAAATGTTTACCAATTCAATTATTGGGATTATGTTGAAGCATTTTCAAAAGTTTTCTTATATAAAAATCCTCAAAAGAAACATTCTTGGTTCATAAAATTTTAACCCCCAAATTTTTTCAGCAAAGAAAATTTCCTGCCTGGATTCATTCTTGGTGGACTAATTATAGACCTCCTATTAAAATTGTACATGAACCTTATAAAGGTCTTTTTATTGAGTAGTTAGCTTCATGTCCACATATTGGAAATAATCATAATTTTTACATTGAATGATCAAGTTCTTTGTTTTTCTTTATGGAATTTGGTGTCCCATGGATTTGGAAGTAGGTACCAATTGCAGAGATGAATAAGCAAAAAATGTTTTGCTTAAAGCAAAATTTTTTGTCAAAATTTTGGCCCAAACTTCTGAAAATTGATCAAGAAACGAAGAAACCTTATGGACAAAACATGGTGGATGACATCACACAAGCCGTTCAGATTTACAAGGACAAAGTGGCAGAATCAGTCCAAGAAGAAGAATCTCCTTTTTCTCAGTTTTTTCGCAAAATTCAGATGCGACAACAAATCAACTCAAAGGAGGAAGTCATGGCTACCTATCTTGATGTAGTGAAACAATATTTTTTGAAAAAATTCAAAGAAGCTGTGGATTGAAGTGATGCTGATAGAGACTCTACATCAGAGGACTTGTCGATGTGTTCCAACTCACCATTAGCAGGAGAAACACATAACCCCAATGTTCTGGCTGAAGATGTGTGGAATAGCCTTAAGGACATCCTACTGAAAAAATACACGCTAATTTTAAAGGCAAAGCACCTGCCCAAGAGCAATAATTCTTTTTAATTTTTGTCTTGAAGTCCGCAAAGTTGTATAAATAGGCGGCATTTGTTTTGGTTTCGGCAGAGCTCTAGAGAGCACAACCTTCATTTCTCATTTTTTATATTTTGTAAAAATATTTTATTTTGGCAATCGAAGAAAGTATTTCTTCAGTTATACTTTTTTTAACTTCTGTCTTTTACTTTCATTAGCCTAATGGTAGGCTAATTCGTTGTTGTTTGGTAACCACTATTCTAATATAGGAAATGCTCAAATATTGTATTTTACCCTATGCTTTTGTAATGCATACACCTTGCCTCGAGCTGTTATGGGCCTCTGATGCTTTTGATATTGGGTTTGGTGGAACTTTAAAACAAATCCATCCTCAGACTAGACAAGAATATCTTGCTATCGACCCATCACACCCAAACTATGAGAAAATCAAAAAATTGCTATAAGTGCCCCTACTCAAACGCGTTATTATTACCCTAGGCCAACTCCTCAGGATGTTCTTTTTGAAGAACCTTTAATGACAGAAACCATTACTTTTAGTGGTAGACAAATATATGAATGGAATATAGACGGTCAAACAGATCTTCAAGTTTATAATACTGCTCATAGAATGCTATATTAGAATAATGGTTACCAAACAACAACGAATTAGCCTACCATTAGGCTAATGAAAGTAAAAGACAGAAGTTAAAAAGAGTATACCTGCAGAAATACTTTCTTCGATTGCCAAAATAAAATATTTTTACAAAATATAAAAACTGAGAAATGAAGGCTATGCTCTCTGGAGCTCTGCCGAAACCAAAACAAATGCCGCCTATTTATACAACTTTGCGGACTTCAAGACAAAAATTAAAAAGAATTATTGCTCTTGGGCAGGTGCTTTGCCTTTAAGTTTGGCTTGTAGCGCTTTTTCGAGTAGGACATCCTTGAGACTATCCCACACATCTTCAGCCAGAACATTGGGGTTCTGTGCTTCTCCCGCCAATGGTGTGTATGAGTTGGAACGCATAGACGTGTCCTCTGATGTAGAGTCTCTATCAACATCACTTCCATCAACAGCTTCTTTGAAATTTTTCAAAAAATCTTGTTTTACCGCATCAAGATAGGTAGCCATTACTTCATCCTTTGAACTGATTTGTTGTCGCATCTGGATTTTGCGAAAAAACTGAGAAAAATGAGATTCTTCTTCTTGGACTGATTCTGCCACTTTGTCCTTGTAAATCTGAACGGCTTGTGTGATGTCATCCACCATGTTTTGTCCATAAGGTTTCTTCATTTCTGGATCAATTTTCAGAAGTTTGGGCCAAAATTTTGACAAAAAATTTTGCTTTAAGGAAAACATTTTTTGTTTGTTCATTTCCGCAACGGGTACCCACTTCCAAATCCATGGGACACCAAATTCCATAAAGAAAAACAAAGAACTTGATCATTCAATGTAAAAATCAAGATTATTTCCAATATGTGGGCATGAAGCTAACCACTCAATAAAAAGACCTTTATAAGGTTCATGTAAAATTTTAATAGGAGGTCCATAATTAGTCCACCAAGAATGAATCCAAGTAGAAAATTTCCTTTGTTGAAAAATTTGAGGGTTAAATTTGATAAACCAAGAATGTTTCTTTTGAGGATTTTCATATAAGAAAACTTTTGAAAATGCTTCAACATAATCCCAATAATTGAATTGGTAAACATTTTTGTTATCATAAGGAAAAGTAAATTGTCTTTCCGCCATTGTACTAATTCCCCAATCAGAGGGTGAAAGAATTCTTTTAATATAAATTTTACTATAAGTATAAACTGGAATAGAATTATTCCTTTTAAAATGTTCAAACTTACAACTATCAGTTGTTTGCAAAATAGACTCATAAAAGACTCTTGACTTGTGATGATGCACAGGATAAAAGAAATTATTAAGATAGCGATCCATGGGATATACCAAGGATCATTTTCCCATTGCTTATCCGAAATTTCAAGAATAAAAATGGTTTTCGTCATGATTATGTGACTCATAAGAGTCAACCTCATCGTCTTGTTCCACAACATTGGCATAGGATGATGTCTGTGAGGCCGAAGTATCTGCTTCGAGCAATTTCTTGATTTTCTCGTAATTTGTAGATGAGAGCATTCTGCAAAAATTCACGAGTAAGCAAGTCAAGAAGAGAATTATCCCTTTGATATAATTAATCTCAAAATCAAAAGGAGCAAGATGAGTTTGCCACCTAGAAAACATTTGTTTAAAAACATCATGTTTGAAATCTTTTTGAAACATTAATTTTGCAGCACTGCAATCAGTACGAATAATAAATTTTTGATTATATAAATCATTTTGAAATTTTAAAACACATTTAACAATTGTAAGAATTTCTTTAGCCACAATAGCATAATTTTTCTGGCTATTTCTCCATTTTCCAGAATGAAATCTAACAAGATATTCTTGTCTAGTCTGAGGATGGATTTGTTTTAAAATTCCACCAAACCTAATACTAGAAGCATCAGTTTCAATTATTTTTTCCCAAGTTGGGTTAGCTAGAGAAAGACATGGTAACCTAGCTACTTTAGATTTTATTAATTTAATAGCATCAGTATGAGATGTTGTCCACGGAGGAGGAGATTTTTTAAGTCTATCATATAAGATAGCAGTATCAAAAGCAAAATTTTGATAATAAGGCAATATATAATTTAAACTACCAAGAATTCTCTGTAGTTGAGTTTTATCAAGAATTTTATCAGAAAATTTAGATGCAAACTCAATACTTCTATTGATAGGAATAATTTTCCCTTGTTCAATATTATGACCAAGAAATCTAATCTTAGTTTGACATAAAACCATTTTTGGTCGTGAAATGACAAGACCACTTTGTATTATGATTTGCTTAGAAATATGCAAATGTTTAAAATGTTGTTCCAAATTTTTGGAAAAAAACTAAAATATCATCAATATAAACAATAATAAATTCACTATAAGGAATAAATATATCATTCATAATATGTTGAAATTCTGAAGGAGCATTCTTCAATCCAAAAGGCATAATATTCCATTCATAATGTCCTATGGGGATAGTAAAAGCAGTTTTATATATGTCAGATTCATCAATTTGAATTTGCCAATATCTTGATTTTAAATCAAATTTTGAAAATATAACAGCATCATGAAGTCTGTCAAGTAAATCCTTTTTATTAGTGATAAGATATCTAATCCATTTTAAAACTTTATTTAAAGGTTTATAATTAATAACAAGTCTAGGGATTCCCCTTCTTGTTCAGCATGCTTATTAACATAAAAAGCAGTACAACTTCATGAGGAATGAGAGACACGAATAAGTTTCTTTTCAAGTAAAGAATTAATCTCTTTTTTACATAAAATAAGGTACTCTGAATTCATTTGACAAGGTCTAGCCTTTGTCGAAATATTTTCCTATGAAAAATCATTTTCATAAGGAAGAGAAACAATATGTTTTTTCCTATTCCAAAAAGCATTTGGATGATCATTACAAATTTCAAGAGCAAATTGATTTTGAACTAGTCTGATCTTATCTTGAACTTTTGGATTTTCTAATTTTTATTCTATATTATAAAAAGATATTTCTTTTTGAAGAAAACTGAGTTGCAAATTTTTTGCAAGAAGTAAATCTTGAACTTGTATCAAAAATTTTATTTTTGGGTTAGTTATAAACTAAAAAGTAAGATTAAGACCTTTAAATGATGCCTTAATGCCCTTAGCATCAATATGCGTAAGAGGCATAATTTCTTGAAGAAAAGGTGTACCAAGTATAACCTGGTTAGTTAAATTTTTAACCAATAAAAAAGTTGCAGGATTACAAGCTTTTTCTTGACATATATAAACATCAGGTCATTTATATTGAACATGTAAATTCTGTCCATTAGCTGCAGAAACAGAGTGAGTAGTTTTCTCAAAATACTTTGTAGGAATTATTCCTTCTTGAATACAATTAAAACTGCTCCCGAATCAATTAGAGCAATAAGATCTTTTTTATAAAGTTTTTATCAATTAAAAGATTTATTTTAACATGCCATTTTTGCGAAGTTACTAACTTAAGATTGGCTAGCAAATCAACATTATCATTAATAAAAATGTTGGAGGATGAAGTAATGTTTTCTTTAATTTTTCCCTTTTCTAAAATAGAAAGACGAGAGCAAATTAAACTGTTATCATGCTTTAAGCATTGAATTTTATTTTTTAAACTAACTACTTCCCTA
Source organism: Ehretia macrophylla (assembly GCA_037974665.1). NCBI lineage: Eukaryota > Viridiplantae > Streptophyta > Magnoliopsida > Boraginales > Ehretiaceae > Ehretia > Ehretia macrophylla. Next base: position 40,809,587 of record CM075767.1, read on the forward strand.
TTTAAATCACTAATGGTGATAGGAGAAGTTTTTAATTGTTTCTTATTTAATTGATTAATTAATTCAGAAAACATATAAGGTTTATCATTTTTTATATAAACAGAAGAATTATCTTCCTTACTACTAGATTCCTGTTTTTCAGTTTGACTATTAAAGCATTCAATAACTTTGGCCTTTAATTTAGGATCATCAATATTATCTAATAAATCAACAATTTATTCACTAAAAGTAAGAACATTTAATTCTAAATCCTGAAATTGGGATTTCAACTTATAATATTCTTCATTAGTGTCACTAGCAACACAATTATTGCAACAAGGTTTTTCTTTTTCTTCATCAGAGAAATCAATTAAATCATCAGATTCGATTTCATGAAGTTCATCACTACTAATAGTATTATCACTATCACTGTTATCTGAAGACTCACTTTCAGAATTCAATAAGACTTTAGCTAAAGATTCTTTCAGCTTATCATCTATATCAAGACTATTAATCTTCTTTTTAATTCTACACTTATTAGCATAATGACCTTTCTTACCACATGTATAACATGTAGGCATCTTTTTCTGAGGTACATAACCTTTCTTTTCATTTCTAGCTCTACGCTTAGCAGCTTTTTTCTTATAAGCTTCTGATTTATATTTCTTATAATATTCAAGCTTATGAGGCCTTTCTTTATTTTTTTTTCTAGGTTTATCACCCCTTGAGGTACTAGGAATACTCATGCCAAATTGTATGCAAAAATGACCTAATTGGGTCATTTCAGTTAAACGATATTTTTTTAATTGATGATTCAATTTTATGTCATTACAAAGTGATAAGTCGTCTTCAATACATATGCTAATTAAAGAGCCGAATGTAAATTCATCCCAAGCAATACTATCAGTAGTAGATATATTCTTTATTATTTTCTTAATCCTTTATGCAAAAATAGAATGTAAACCATCTATAAATTTAGATTTCCAATGATTGCTATTAGCATCGGGGAGACTCATTACTCTAGATAAGAAAACATCTTTATACCACCTAAATGAGGTAAGAGTAGGACATCGCATATTTTGCAAAAGGGTCCTAGTGTTATCATAATTACTATTATATCTACCTGTAAAATGTTCACAAATAGAAAAACATAATGTGTAAACATCATTTTCCTGTACTTGACTATTATCAATTATAGTCGAATTATAGATATCATCACTTTGGTCTTGAGCAATATAATTATCCCACCATCCTTTTAGCTTACTAGCAAAACCAGCAGCTATCATAGTACAGATTCTTTTATCACTATTATCATTTTGTTTACAAATAGTAGAATACATAAGCATTCTATGAGCAGTATTATAAACTTGAAGATCTGTTTGACCATCTATATTCCATTCATATATTTGTCTACCACTAAAAGTAATGGTTTCTATCATTAAGGGTTCTTCAAAAAGAACACCCTGAGGAGTTGGCCTAGGGTAATAATAACGGGTTTGAGTAGGGACACTCTGATATTTATTAGAATAATTTGTTAATTTATTAACCTTCATCTTAGATTGAGATTGGATGTACACACAGTAATGGAGATATTTTTGTTAATGATTCTTTTTCTGTTTCTCCTCGACATTTTATAGCCCAAACGACGTTGATTTTACTTTTCAAATAAGTTTTTCCTTTTTTTTATACGTACAAGGATTTCGCTAGCTAAAAGTAATAGAAGTCTAATCATCAATTACAAATATGCCCAGCCCAATGGGGGTGAAAGTCACTAGATAAGCCTATCTATTATGGAAGAAACATAACAATTACGGTCACAAGGCATTAGGCCTCCCAAATTCATGAATTTAGCAATTCAATCGGTTACACGCTACCACATTTTTATTTATTGTAAAATTTAAAAATACTTAAAATTATTGCAAAATAGTATAATGATTGTTATAAATAACTTTAACCAATGCATATGTTACCATTAATATATTCCCATTTTACTGTATTGCAATAATTTTTGTAGACAATAAGCAATAGTGTAAAGAACCGTTTGTAATTAAATTATAATTTTAAAATAATTATTAACATATAAAGTACTAAAAAAATTTAACCTTTATAAAAAAAATTAATTTATACAGCAGTTAAAAACAATTGTAATATATAAAACATGTATCGGAACAATATTTTTATTTTCTGCAACTATTTTGTTATTTTCAATTAAAATGTTATAAAAGAACTAAAATATTGATCTGATTCGATAGTTTGTTGTGTTGATGTGTTGCACTATGGGGTTGATATGCCTTGCAAACAACTGGCTCTTCACCACATTGACGACTTCAAACTTGCTTTTGGAAGGACTTTAACTCATCCAACTATCCTGAAAAAAAGTCAACATTTTTTTTTTCAAATGGAAGATATTAATATGGGGGTGTAATTTTATATTAGGAATGTTTAAATGAGAATGGTGTACTTTCAGGTAAATTGTATTGTGCTTTTATACGAGTACATAAATTATTACTCTTCAATTTATATATATATATATATATATATATATATGAGTAGAAATGGCACTTTATTCATTTGCTTCTGAAATAAATTACTCTTTAGGGTTTTAGGCGATTAGGATTTAGAATTTAAAATTCAAACATATCATTATTAAGTTATGTTAATAATTTTTTATTTTAAATATATGGTGTAACGCCCCGATTTCTCACGGAACCGGGACTTCTATTAACCATACTAATCACAACCCAATTCCAACTCGGACTCAAAATTTTAGGAAAAACGGACAGAGTTTCCCCTGTACTGTGGTGGGCATTCTGGAAACCTATAAACATTCAAATAAAACACGAAGCAAAAGGAACAACATTTCTAATTGAAATCCCAACTTTAAGACCATCCGAGGCTTAAGCAACACAAGACAATATAACCCCATACCAGCATGCAACCATGGTCCTAAATTCTTTGTCTTCATTCGCTTATCATACCATTCTTTGTTAGCAATTAAACATTCTTAGAAATTAAAGCCAACCATACATACGTTCATTCACACCCAAGCATGCAACGTAGCTAGAAACAGAAGCATAAATTATTACATGCCACGATTCCATAACATTTACTACATCTACTTAGCTTTCAAATTTTCCACCACTCAAATATATATACATAAGCCCTTAGGCTCCAAAATAGAACATAAAGTAGACAAGCAAGGTCTTCTACAATTTAGCAAGCAATCACTCCAATCTCAAGTAATAGTACACAGAAACCAAGGCAACTCTTCCAACTGCACCACCTGAAACATGTTTAGCGAGGTATGAGCAATCATAATTGCTCAGTGAGGGATAAGGTCTACCGGGCACGTGCAATGTAGCAACTTAACACAATTAATACAATAGATAAACAGTGAATAACAATTCTAATACCACATTTTAAAAGGATACAATCGATAACCCTTATCACTCCAAATCTTCGATCCCCGATCCACGAACCACGATCTCAATCTCGATATGCCGGCATCCCTTACACCAATGGGTACTCCGGATGTACCCGATCCTACGACCCAACATCCCCTGGCAATCTCCGGACCAGGCGAGTGAGGGAATAGCAGACGGAGCTAATGCAACCAATACTGGCAACCCCGATGCCGCCCAGCGAGGCCATCGCATCCGCCGCGACAATGAGGTTGCGCAACCACGATGCAATGCAAGAATGATAACAATGACAATATAATCAGGAAACACATTTAAGGACAAAAGTAAGTTGTTCTCGCACCAAGTTACAATTTAGCAACAATAAGCATATATCAATTACGCAATTATACTAAACAATATACTATTTTAGAAAGAAAATAAACTATAATGCACGTAAGGATGCAGGTCCATCACCTTTAAAAAGCCAAACATACAAAACTTAGCCAAACTCCCATTTGAACCTTCTCCCATGGCATCAATTCCCTTCAATTCCTAATTAGGCAGTTATGCAATAAAATCATTCTACATTCATCCGATTGACCATACACAAATAACATGAGTTAAGAATGCTAATCATGCAATTAATTAGCTAGTTCTACAAGTTCATGTCACAATATCAAACTCTAAAATCTCTAGACATGCATTATCTTAACTAACTTAGAGGATATGACAAGAAGCATTCTTTGCTTTTTAGCATTAGCATGCACAAGGCCCTAATTCTATTTAGTTAGCTAAATGGCAGTCAATCACCTCCCATTTCAACTTACATGTTCAACAAGCTAACCATTTGTCTAAACTCAACTCTAGCTAATTACAAGATAATTCAAGTTATCATACTCATTTTTCCCAATTTACCTTTTTTAACTCAATCAATAGACAAATATAGCAATTATAACAAGTATAACAATTCAAATAGCTACTTATGCAATAAGCTTAACTAATTCACATAAGCTTCATTTAGACACTTTTCACATGCTTGGTATTTAGGTCATAAACTTCACACTTATATAACATATAACTCTATCATGATCAATTAGAGCAAACATAACAATATAATAACTACTAATGCAACTAATTCAAGTAATTCACAAGAAATCTAACAAATCTCCTTCTAAATGCTAACAAAATAAGCTCTAAACTTCACACAAGATAACGAACCTCAAATCTAACTATACTAAATCTCTAATGACACTTAATGGCACCACTTAAGCCCTTAAAATCTCACTTTAAAGTACAATTACCCAAAAAGTCTGAATTTGCCTCTTCATGCATTACTCTACAAGTACTCTAATCGGAGCTCAACTAAGCAAGGCGAATACATTTCTAGCACCTCCTCACTTACTAGACACTTGCCCTAATGCCCGAACGCACCCGGATTCACTTTCAACCTGAAACCTATTTGTCACTCTTTGCTATTAAGCTCCAAACTGAAAGGCAAGGCTCAAGATTCCCAAAAAAATTATCCTATCCTTCAAATCACACCTTATAGCACCCCAAGGAGCCTTGATTTCACCCGCTAAACCTCATTTACCATTAAATCCCCGATTTTCTCTTTGTGCGTTTACACTACAAGTACCAATTTTGAAACCCAAACAAGCAAAACGAAGGCACTTCTAAAGCTTCAATACTTAATAAAGACTAGCCATGACCTCGAAACGTGCCCGGATTTGAGTTAACCCCGAAACCCCTTATTAAAGTAGCCTAATTTGATCAAATTATTCAAATTTTGTACATGGCAAGTGCAACTAACATTTTTTCCACGCTCAAGGATCTAATTAGCAACTACTAGAAGCATTAAATCAAATTAAATTGCACAAATTTTCGGAAGCCTAGAAATTTCACTATTCATCATCTTCCTCAAAGCTCCAACTCCATTTTCAACCATTCAAAATGCTATCTAACCACAAAAGTATGCTCTATGATAATTAATAAGAGTAATTTAAGCATAACCAAGTAATATCTCAACAAATTCCAAAAAAAAAATAAAGTTTAGGTGCAAAATTTTCAAATACAAAAATAAGATGAAATTCTTACCACACAAGGCTAAAGAAGCTTGAAGAAGGTGTAAACATGTTCAAGAACTCAAGATTCAAACTTGGAATGGATGGAAATGACCAACTATAGCAATTTTGCAAGAAAAAGTTACTATTTCCGTAACTATTTTTTGGCCATTTTTTTGACTCTTTATTTTTTTTGTTCTTGGCTTATATTATTCTCATGAGAAGGTCAAATGGTAGGTCAAATAATTGAGGCATTTTAGTAAGGGCAAAAGGGTCATTTGGGTGATTAAATTTCAGCAAAACAAATGCCAAAAATCTGAAAAAAAATCTGGGAAAAAAAAAATCCCGCTGGTACTATTCATCAGACATTTCGCGAATTTTTTCCCGTTGATTCCGATATGCGATGCACGCACGGTCAGGGGCTGTAGGCCCCTAAAAATATGCAGTATTTTATAAAAATATAAAATACATGAAAAGAAACAGTTAAATTTATGAAAATATGAAAAAAAAAATAAAGTAATTAGCTAAGTTACATCCAAATTAACCATTTAATGAATGCAATTAATGAAGTGTTGGGTTCGGGGTGTCACATAGGGACCAACCGTATTCTATGGCTGAGCGTTTGTAAGTCTGAAACAACTAATTTTATCTACTCTTCATTTTTTTTTTAATAAAAGCTTATAAACTACAAGTGATTCATTTTTATTCTTCACTTTTATATGAGGACATACGACATTATTGATTCATTTGTTACTCTTTTTATATGAGAACAAATGACATTATTGATTCATTTGTTACTCTTCACTGTTTATAAGAGGACAAAAGACGGTAATGGTTCATTTGTTACTCGTCACTATTTTTGTTGAATAATCGCGGAAAAGACAATAATATAAAAAAAATAATTAAAAAATTAGAGAGAATTTTATTAATTTCAATATAAATTATAAATTACAATCAAACTATATTTATAGAAAAAATATAATTATTATACAATTACTATTTACATGTTATTATTTGTATAATACCCAAAAATTAACATTATTTACAAAATAATCATCGATAACACTATTAACACCGTAAATATGGGTGATACCATTTGTACAATACTATTCACTTGATACTATTCACAAAGTGTCGGTGGTACAAACTTTTTATATGAGGACAAATGACATTATTGATTCATTTGTTACTTTTCACTATTTATAACTTTTTATATGATTACAAACAACACGTGTTTCATTTCTTACTCTTTACCACATGTGATTATTTAAAAAGGAAAATGGTGCAAATGGTGTTTAATATTTTTTAAAAATTTTAAATTCATCTTTATTATTTAAAATTAGTTAATTTAATTTTTATTTTAAAAAAATAAATAAATTCATCTCTATAGTCTAAAATTAATCAATTTAATTTTTATTATTTTTCAAAAAAAATTAATTTAGTTCCTATTACTTTCATATAAAATTTAAATTAGTTCTCGATGAATTGTGATAAAATTGAAATATTGTGAAAAACAATAGAGACTAAATTGATTAATTTTAAAAGAGATGAATTTAAATTTTTGAAAAATAATATAAACTAAATTGACTAATTTTAAACAATATAAACGAATTAAAAATTTTAAAGAAAAATAGAGACTATTTTTACAATTTTTCCTTATTTAAAATAAATAACCTGTTACGTTATGACTTTCGTTATCAAATCGGTTATCATATTTCATAGCACTCACTAAACTTGCGATTGCTTTTAGCTAAAGATAGATGGATCATTACATCTAGGGCAAAAGAAGTAATTTAATATCGGAGGGATTAAGATTTAATTATGGGAGCTTGTTGATAAAAAAAAAAAGAAAAAAAAAGAAATGAGTGGGGAGGGGAGTAATTTCTTTAAGATATCTAATACATAGATATCAAACAAAAAAAGAAAAAGAAATTGGAAGCTTGGTGGGGTTCGGGCTCGCCTTGGTCCCTCCTCCCCCTTATCTCTACCCCTGTTTACATCCTCATGTGTTATTTCAATATAATACCGGCTTTGCCTCTAATGATTTTTAAAAAAATAAATAAATAGAAAAAACGTTGTTCGTGTCTAAAAAGATGAAATGATAAAGTTCCACGTTGGGCCAACATGATTGGTTAAACACAGGCCCAAGGGACGGCTAAATAAAAGATTCGACTAAAGGCATGACTGGGCCCATTGACCAATTCAATGTGATCAATAAAATCCCAACCAAATTGAGATTAAATCAATCCACTGATTAACCACATGCCTAAGAGCTGGGGGAGTAAGGGCAACTCCCACGTTCATTGAGGGATAATCCCGCTCCCCTCAACAGAATTTTGGACGCCATCACTATCTATACAAGGGCAATCTCAGTGCCCAAAGGAGGTAAGCTATTCTCGGCTAACATATATTCACTTTACTTTTTAAGTTTATTCAAAACTTTCTTAGGTCTTGTAATTGACTTAAGTATTAAAGGAAGATCTCAATTATCACCTTAAGTTCTTCATTTTTGCAGGTGTTTAGTTCGAATTTTTTATCTGCTTGATTCGAGAAAGTGGGCTTAGCTCTACACAAATTCGACCTTAACAGGATGAAAGATGGTTTTAAATTTCAATGGCTTCTCCGGACAATTATTCTTTTAAAACAATTGCAGTTAACTTGTCATGTCGGCATATTTAGCAAGTCTACAAAAACCAATTGGCAAGGCACGTAATGTTTCTGGTGGTGACTTGGCTTTTATGCTTCAGACCACGAATCTTTCTTTGCCGTACACAGTAATGATAACGTAAGCACAAGAAAAGCAATAACAGGAGACAGATTGTTAAATGATTATCTTTTATAAAAATTTAAATTTTTATAAATAAATTTATTATATTATTTATTATATTCAACACGTCCTCATAAATATAAACAAAGTTAATTTTTGAGTCTTGCACCCTGATACCATGTTAAGATAATTGGAGTTTCATCTTAAATCTAATGATATTAAGTGAAGTAACCCAAGATTTTATAAGGTGGTCTAAAAATTTATGATTTTTCTATGTAGGACAAATGCATATTCTAACACTCCCCTTCATGTGTAACTTGATTTAAGAAGGGTCACACGGGTAAGAGATTGAACTGGAAGATTAAATTATATATGTGAAAGAGGTTGAACACACGGGGAAATGTTAGCACATGAAAGATTGAACACGCGTGGGATACACGCAGAAGAAAAATAAGACTAAACCATGGACTTACCTATGATATCATGTTAAATAAACATATCATCTAAAAGTTTAAACTTCTTTTAAAAAAATTATTATATTATTTATTATCTTTAATACAAATGAATAAAATACATAATGGGGAAGGCGTGAAGGCTTTCACTTGTTGAATGTCGCATAAATTGATGAAGAAGATGATTTTTATATCTGTTTTAGGATCTTACTCATTCTTTTTCTTGTTGATATCACTTTCCAAAATTTTAACTCCTCTAAATGTCGAGGATAAAAGTCTTAGAGTATCAAATTAGCATTTCTTTCAAATGTGCTGTACTCGAGTGAATGTGTGGTATCACCATTTGTGTGGTAATAAATTTTTTTCTTCACCTTTTATTTGGATAACACAAGCGTTGTACTTGAAATCATCTTTTCTTTACATCTTATTTGAGAAATGTCACATCATTCATTCTCTTTCAATAAATGAGTCTCGTTTTCATATGATATATATTAGCTAGCTAAAATAATTAACAAGAATTGAAATTTGGAAAAATAATTTCAACAAGTTTGGATTTGGTTTTATAGATTTTAACGAGTATTCGACCTGTTACAATTCATAAGCTTATTAATTAAGCATCCATGCAAAAAATAATAAATGGATGATAGAAATAGGGTAAGTATCTAAAATTTCTCTATTATACAATTGCGGTGAAATTCATAATGCTTTGAACAGTAGAAATCGTCCCTTATGATAAAAATTTTTGTGCCATGTCCAATTCTTACAATACAATGACTAGTGATAAAGTATTATCAATATTTATACATAGTATTACTCTCAACAAAGAGTTGTTGAAAGAAGATTTAAAAGAACCATAATTAATAATAGTGTCTTGTGTTGAGAGAACATAGACATATGTTGACAAAGCAACTGTTGGTGTTATAAAATTAACACCTTGAAGCAAGTGAGCAATAGCCTAGCTGAAATTTATTAGGCTATATCAAACTACGAGGGTCACCGTATAGTTTTCATTCATTCACCACTAATTGGTATTAGGTGGAACAACTCAAAATCTTATAAGCCTTGAAGTTTTTGACTTTTCGATGTGTGACATGTGTATTATATTCTAATAATATCTATTAAATTCCCATAGTTTCTTCTTTTTCCCTTTTCTTTCTTGTTTTCCTAACGCCCTTTCTTTTTCCTTTCTATCTCCTTGTTCCTTCTCCCTCGACTATGCCTGGTCGCCAAACAACTCTTGCCACCCCCGATCCCCTCCGGCTCTTTTCTGACAAAAAATAATTATATAGCTAATAACTCCTTCGAGGATGAAATTTGTTGAAATTAGCATTTCTTTTATTTTTGTTTTATTATTATTATTATTATTATATTTTTTACAGTAAAGGTTGAAACTCTAATTTAAACACAAAACTACTGATTAAAATAGGTGACTATTTGGTCATTTCACCTAACTCTTAAGTGTTTGAAAGTAGCATTTTTCTTGCCAGGATTTTGACAATTTGCTTTGGCACATGATCCTCATCTCCTCTAATTACTAATCTCCTTCCTATACAATTCATAGACATAGCTTAAAGAAACATCTCAAGAAACAAAGGATGTACCAATAACAATAAAAATATAGAAAAGTGTGTTAATTGTGTATTTAACTTTTGGGTATATTCTAATCCACCTGAGTTAGAAGACTAGCAATAAACCTTTGAATGTTTACACGTGAAGAATGGGTTGAAGACACCACTTTTTTAAATGTAGTGGTGTGACTTATGATCATGATATTAGAACTTTATTATCAAAAAAAGTGTTTAGTTTAAGTTTTACCAGTACTATATCATTTTCTTTATCGCATGCTAAAAGTGTATGGTTTGCATGTAGGTGTTGTCTTGGAACCATAACACATCTAGCTAGGCTTTGTATTTTGTAAAATTAAGTTGCTTACAAAACGAAGCACGCCTCCGGAGGGGTTTCTAGAGACACTCCAGACTTCAAAGTAGTACTTCATTGCCGAAGGACAATGAAAAACAAAAGCTTTTAAAAAATATATAATTCAAATCCCATAATGACAATACGAAAACAAAATCTAAGATGTAAACATGATCTCGATATTTATTTCATAACTTCTTGTTCCTTCATTGGAGATTATCGAGCTAAAACAAACACAAGTCCATACTATTTATCCTCACTATTGATTTAATCTATACCTAATTACCATAGAAAAAAGTAGGCAGACGTTGAGTAATTAATACTTCCAGAGGATTTGTCTTAGGCAATGTAAGGCCTTGGCCTTCTTTCATATCCACTGGCAATTCTGATGATGTTGTAAAATTAAACCCTTGAAGTAAGCGAGCGATAGTTAGATGCGCCACTCGCAATGCATATACAATTCCTGGACAAGATCTCCTTCCAGAGCCAAAGGGCATGTACTCAAAATAATGTCCATAAAAATCTACCTCTGCATGGGTTGTCAGGAATCGATCTGGTTGAAATTCATTAGGTTCTTGCCATGTACGGGGATCACGGTGTAGCTTCCACATATTCACCAACAAGTGAGTGCCTCTAGGGACAAGGTAACCATCCACATTGCAATCTTCCATGGCTTGGTGTGGTACTGAAAGGGGTCCTGGTGGATATAAGCGAAGTGTTTCTTTAATAATAGCTTGAAGATAACTTAAATTCTCGATATCAGATTCTTCAGCCCATCTATCTGTACCAATTTTGCTATCTATCTCTTCTTGAGCTCATTTCATAACATGTCTATTATTCAGCAATAGAGACATGAGCCATGTGAGAAGAATGGGTGAGGTGTCTGCACTTGCTACAATAATATTCTGCAGCGTGACAAGACTAGAGAGTCAGAGAGAAGCATAACTGGCAAAGAACATTAACATAGAGAAAACTTCTTGCTTCGACCAACTAAATGATCGAGTGTGGGTGTAAAGACCACATCTCATGTGTTACGGTTAAATTATCAGCTAGGTGAACATGAGTCCAACTCTAATAAAAAAATCATATCTACAAACAAATAAATCTAAAAGAACAAAGTAAAAGAAAAGAAAGAAAAATATTAACAAGTCCATTAGCATTCTCCTACATTAGTACTCGATATCGTACTTGACCACAAATATATGTTCATTAGTAACATGTAATAAGGACAAGAAAAAGTATCATTTGATCACATACCATTACTGTTGCCTTGATTATGGTTTCGCGGGTATAGCCATATGTGATTTTGTTATCGATGACTGAAAGCAAAACATCTATGAAATCTTGGTCCTTGCTGTCCTCGTTCTTCGATCTCCTCTCGGCATGTTCATCAACCCAACTCTGGATGATAGTGTCCAGCTCTTTCGATAGATCCCATTAAAATCTATCCATCTTAACAATGGAAATGGAATCTGATCGGAACTACAAATTCCCCTGCTGCATACATGAACTCCTTTACAAGTCTTCTGAAATGTTTAGCTTCTTCATCTTCTACACCATTCACAGAATTCATATACCTCTTCCCAGCTATTGTCTTCACTATTATATTCAAAGACAACTGCTGGAACCATTTACTAATCACCACCTTTGCTGGAGTACTATCACCATTGTTGTTATTCTTCTCTACAACCGAATACAACTCTTTCATGCTTTCTTGTATCTCAGAAACTCGAAGATGCTTCAGTGTCTCCAGCCTCTTAGTAGAGAGTACTTCTAGCAAAACTATCTTTCGCATTTCACGCCAGTAAGGACCATAAGGTGCAAACCCAAATGCCGAATAGTTGTAAGCGAGATACTTACCTGTACTAGAAGGCGGACGTGTCGCGAAAGCCTTGTCATTGCTGGTGAAACATTCTTTTACAGCTTCCCTGCAGCTAATCACGAGTGTGCGGTCTGCGCCAAGCCGAATAGAAAAAATTGGACCGATTTTATCAGCCAAACTCCCTAATTTCCGAGGCACCGAGTCCTCGCCTCTTAATAAATGAAGGTGGCCTATAATTGGCCAAGCACCTGGTGGTTCTGGGGGTGACTTGCCCTTTTTACTCTTTGGGCCATGAATCTTTCTCTGCCATAGATAGTACAATGTTAACGTAAGCACAGGACAAGCAATAACAGGAGAGAGATGAATAAAATCCATAACGAGAAAGGAGTGAAGGCTTTCACTTGTTGAATGTGGCGTAAATTGATGGAGAAGTTGAGATATTTATATATGAACCAGGTTGTTATGTACTGATTCTTTCTCTGTTTCTCATTCTGCTTTTCCCTAAGACCACACGTTGTTGATATTTGTTGGTGTTGGGTTAACTAACCCAATACAAGAGTGAATAAGAAATTGATATAATAATGAAGCCATTGTGTTGAAGGAAATTGAACCGTTAGAAGAATATTAGTCATTGAAAACGGTTGAGAAGGACCGGTTGAGTCAATCGGTTGAATGAGTTGATCGGCTAGATTGACCGACTGAATCAGAGAAGACCAAGCGAGCCAGCAACTAATTGAGCTGGTCATCCTGCTGGCTCGCCCGACTCATGTGCACAGATTTCCAACGGAATTTTATATCCAAGCTTCATGTCTCTTTGTTAATGGATTCTTTGCTATGTCTTCAAGTCTATAAATACCAGGCATTAAGCGTTCATTTGTATCAGATTTCTCCAGAGCATTGCATTAGAAAACGTCTTTTGCATTTCATAAACTTTATCAAAGAGAGAGATTCAAGCTTTTGAAGATTCGTGTTTTCTTACAATTTGGAGTACTCATAATGTAAGAATTATTGGGTATCGGCGCAGCGGAATGGTCGGGGACAAGCAGTATCATGCAGCTAAAATATGAATGAGAACAGAGAAAATAGAGACACAAGATTTACGTGAAAAACCCTCTAACAAATCGATGAAAAAACCACGGGCAAGTAATGGAGGATTTCACTATGATGTGGAGTATTTTACAATAACCTTCTCTCTAATATAAGGAGAGAACAATATCACTCTCTTAGATAATAGGAGAAACTAACTCTCACTCATAAATATAGAACAACAAAATAGGAAGAAAAATACTCAAGAGAAACCTTATGTTTTCTCTCTAATTTGGAATGATTTGGTGATGCTTAAATGGTGAAAAATGAACCTCTATTTATAGGCTCATCTTGCACCAAAAGTCTTCCCACATGTAGTGTGAAATCAACCCAAAATTGTGTGTGCCTAACTTTGCAACCAAAGATTTTTCTTCATTTCCCATTGCCTTTTGTTTTCTTTTGACCAAAGGCTCAAAGTGAGCTTTAACCAACTCACATTCTCCCACTTAAAGCCCACTTTGGATGATCTTCAAATCTCTCCATACTTGTCAATTTCATGTTGCTTACGTCTTTGCTAGGCCAAAGAAGGATCTACTCCAAACAAACTTATCAACGTTGATTGGCTTTGTCATGACATCTGCTAGGTTCTCGTTGGTGTGAATCTTCTGCATATCCACACTCCCTTCCTCCACTACTTCTCGAACAAAGTGATATTGAACACCTATGTGTTTCGTCCTGGAATGAAATGCTGGATTCCTTGCAATGTGCAAGGCACTCTGACTGTCACAAAACAAGGGAATTTTCTCTTGTTTGTGCCCGAGCTCCTCCATTAACCGTTTAATCCAGATTGCTTCTTTACAGGCTTGTGTAGCTACCATGTATTCAGCCTCTGTTGTAGATAGGGCCACAACAGTCTGTAATTTAGATATCCAGCTTACCATGCCACCTGCAACTGTAAACACATAGCCTGTAATGGACTTCCGTTTATCAGAATCACCTACAAAATCCGAATCAACAAAATCTTTGACAGTAAATTCTAATCCTTCAAAACATAATGCAACATCCGAGGTCCCTTTGATGTATCGTTTGATCCTTTTAACAGCATTCCAATGCTCTCTACCAGGATTTGCCATGAACCAACTGACCGCACCAACTGCTTGAGCAATATCTGGTCTCGTACAAATCATAGCGAACATGAGACTTCCCACTGCTGATGCATATGGTACTGGAGATATTTCTATCCTCTCCGCTTCAATGTTAGGGCACATACTTGAGGATAATTTGTAATTGACAGAAAGCGGGGTCGAGATTTCCTTACAATCTTGCATATTGAAGCGCCGCAAGATTTTCTTCTAGTAATTCTTATGGGAAATCCATACCTTCCTGCCTTTTCTGTCTCGGTGAATTTGCATCCCTAAAATCTTGTTTGCTGGTCCCAAATCCTTCATATCAAACTCCCCAGTCAACTGTGCCTTCAGTTCTTGGACCCGATCTTTACTGGGACCTGCTACCAGCACGTCGTCCACGTACAACAGCACAATGATAAAATCATCATCGCCAAACCTCTTGTAGTACGTACAATGGTCTGTATTGAGTCTGTTGTACCCGAGGCTAATCACGAAGGAATCAAATCTCTTGTACCAACACCTTGGCGCCTGCTTTAAACCGTACAGAGACTTGGTCAACCTGCAAACCAAGTTTTCTTTTTCTTTCTCAACAAAACCTTCTGGTTGAAGCATGTATATCTCTTCTTTAAGCTCTCCACGAAGAAAAGCCGTCTTTACATCTAATTGTTCTAGATGTAAGTCTAACACAGCACACATGGCCAAGACTACTCTGATAGTTGTAAGTCTTACTACAGGAGAAAATATCTCGTTGAAGTCAATTCCTTCTTTCTGAGCATATCCTTTCACCACCAGTCTTGCACGATATCGCTCCACTTGGTCATTACCATCTCGCTTGATCTTGTAGACCCATTTGTTACCAATGGCTTTCCGTCCAGGTGGTAGTAGAACAAGCTCCCACGTCTTGTTTTTATGTAGAGCTTCAATTTCTTCCTGCATTGCTGTCATCCACAGGGCAACATCGGGGCTTTTTATAGCCTCGTGAAAGGTAGATGGCTCTCCATCCTCCGTTAGAAGACAGTATGCAGCATTGCTCGCCATGACAAAATTTGAATGCCAAGTTGGTCTTGTTGTCTGACGCAATGAACGTCGGACTTCTATAACCTCAGCATCATCTGGTTCTTGTTCCTCGTGCTCCGGTGCCGCTTCAGAAGAAGCATCTCTTTGTTCTGACTTATCTTCAATTTGTATTGTAGTAGTCTCCTTTGAAGTGTTGCTGTCATCTTCACTTTGCAGTTTATTTTCTGCAAATATCACATCTCTGCTGATGACAACCTTGTGGGCAGTGGAATCCCACAGGCGATACCCCTTAACACTATCAGCATTTCCCAAGAATACACATTTCCTGGATTTTGGATCCAGCTTTGTTCTTTCTTGGGAACCATACATCACATATGCCGGACACCCAAATATGTGCAAGGTAGAATAATATGCGGGTTTTCCGGTCCACATTTCCATTAGTGTCTTCAACCCAATTGCAGTTGACGGTGACCGGTTTATCACGTAACAGGCAGTTCTAGCTGCTTCTGCCCAAAATGATTTGGCAAGACCTGCAGTTTCCAACATAGCTCTCATTCTTTCAAGAAGAGTTCTGTTCATCCGCTCTGCTACACCATTTTACTGAGGTGTATGTGCAACAGTAAATTGCCTCTGAATACCCTCTTGCTTGCAAAATGCCAAGAAGCTCCCGTCAGTGTATTCTCCTCCGTTGTCCGTCCTCAAACACTTGATCATTTTCCCGGATTCAAGTTCCACCAGCGCTTTGAAAGTTTTGAATATTGGAAACACATCTGACTTGTTCTTGATTGGATACACCCATAGTCTCCTGGAGTAATCATCAATAAATGATACAAAGTATTTGGCTCCTCCTAGGGACAAAACCGGTGATTCCCAAACGTCTGAATGGATCAAGTCTAAAATGTGTTTACTTCTGGCAGTAGATCTCCCAAATTTCAATCTATGCTGCTTACTGGTAACACAGTGCTCACAGAAAGGTAAGTTTACCGTCTTGAGCCCGGGTAGGAGATTACGTTCAGTGAGAATCTTCAAGCCACGTTCTGTCATGTGGCCCAATCTGCGATGCCACATAATAGTTGATTCTTCTTGACCGGCTAATGCAACTGATACATCTGCCTCCTGCAACGTATCTCCCAAAAGCATGTATAGATTTACCCCAATCTTTTCTGCCTTGATCACCACAAGCGCTCCTTTGACGACCTTCATGATCCCATCCTCGATATGGGTCTTGCAGCCAAGGTCATCCAATTGTCCAATGGACAATAAGTTCTTCTTCAAGCCCTTCACATGTCGTACCCCTTGAATGGTGCGAATGGTACCATCATACATTTTAATTTTGACGGTACCGATACCAGCAATCTCCAAGGCATGATCATTATCCATGTACACAGATCCTCCAGAGACAGGTTCATAGTTGTGGAACCATTTTCTACGAAAGGTCGTATGCCATGTTGCTCCCGAATCCATTATCCAAGCATCAGTGAGCTCCTTTATGCCTTGTGATACAGTTGCTGCTTCGCTATATAAAATATCTCCATCATCTGGTGCAGTCGCCACACATCCCTGAGAATTTGTCACCTCGGGATTCTTCTTGTTGCTCCAACAATCCTTCTTGAAGTGCCCTTTCTTGCCACAATTGTAGCATTTGATATTTTTTCTACTCCTTGATTTTGATCTACCTTGGTTGTTGCTCCCACTAGAGCCACGTTCCGTTGATCTACCTCTCACCATTGATAATGCATCTGCTTGTTGTGAACTTTCGATTCTGTCTTCCTTACTTTTGCGCCTAGATTCCTCTTCCAAAACAGCGGCTGCAACATCATCAAAAATAACAAAATCTGAAAGAACATTGTTAGTGTAACTAATGATGAGTTGATCATACGAATCAGGTATACTTTGAAGTAGAATTTCTGCACGTTCAAGCTCCGCTATTTTATGCCCAATTGCAGTCAATTGAGATAATAACGTATTTAAGGTATTGATGTGATCTGTAACCGATGTGGACTCACTCATCCGAAGGGTGTAGAGTCTCATCTTCAAGAAAATCTTGTTGTGAAGTGACTTGACCTCATACAGTTTGGCCAGCGCATCCCAAATTTCTTTTGCTGACTTCTTTTCTTCAACGCTTGACAATACCGAATCTGCCAATGCCAGGTGCAGATTAGCCATAGCGTTGTCATCCATCTCTTTCCACTTGTCGTCCGTTACCTCCACTGGTCTGTCTCCAATTCCTGCCAAGCAATTCTCCTTTCTCAAGATTGCCTTCATCTTCAATTTTCATAGAGAAAAATTTCTCCCGTTGAACTTCTCGATTTCAAATTTTGCCGCTATAATATTTACGACGATCTGCTTCGTAAGTTGAACCGGCTCCCACTATTTCACTATGAATAGTACTATTTACGTAAATAGTACCGTATACGTGAATAGTATCATATACGTGAATAGTACCAAAACCGTATACGGGAATAGTATTGATACCGTATAGGTAAATAGTACTATACCGTATGTATGAATAGTAACTGTGAACAGTAACCCCGTATATATACCAGTGACCCGTAACCAATGGCTCTGATACCACTGTTGGGTATCGGCGCAGCGGAATGGTTAAAGACAAGCAGTATCACGCAGCTAAAATATGAATGAGAACAGAGAAAGTAGAGACACAAGATTTAAGTGGAAAACCCTCAAACAAATCGAGGAAAAAACCACGGGCAAGTAATGGAGGATTTCACTATGATGTGGAGTATTTTACAATAACCTTCTCTCTAATATAAGGAGAGAACAATATCACTCTCTCAAATAATAGGAGAAACTAACTCTCACTCATAAATATAGAACAACAAAAAAGGAAGAAAACTATTCAAGAGAAATATTATGTTTTCTCTCTAACTTGGAATGTTTTGGTGATGCTCAAATGGTGAAAAATGAACCTCTATTTATAGGCTCATCTTGCACCAAAAGTCTTCCCACATGTAGTGTGAAATCAACCCAAAATTGTGTGTGCCTAACTTTGCAACCAAAGATTTTTCTTCATTTCCCATTGCCTTTTGTTTTCTTTTGACCAAAGGCTCAAAGTGAGCTTTAACCAACTCACAAGAATTTCACCGTTGAATCTTGGAAGACAATCGCCAAGTGTCCGTAAATACTGTAGTCGGCAATATCGTCTTAAGAAAACTGATTCCATCAGACCTCGGTGATTTATCTTTCAAGTTCTTTTCTGCATTATTCAAGTAAGTTCTTAATTCTAAATTTAAGTTTCCTTAATCTTTTTCTGTTCATTTTGATACACAAATAGATTTCATGTGTAAATACATGATCTGTATTGTGTTGTTTATTTATTTTTTTATTGATCTCGATTACATGTGTAAATACATGACTCAGATCACTTATCATATTCCTTCTGTTTTGATCTTAACTACATGTGTAATTATATGATTTAGATCATTTTTTGTTGTTAGTTCCTTCATGTGTTTGTAGATTATACAAATTACTTTGCTTTGGTCATTATGCCAACTCTCCCAACAATATTACTTTCCAGATATTTAACTTCTCTAAATATCTTGGATAAAATTCTTAAAATATCAACCAACATTTCTTTTTTGTTATCAAATGGAAGATATTAATGCGGGGTCCTAGTTACCCTTTGTAATGCCCCGATCCCTCACGAGACCGGGACTCCTATTTATCATGCTATTCTCACCCAATTCCAAACCCCAGGCATAAAATTTAGGAGAAAACAGACAGAGTCTCCCCTGTTTATAGGACTAAACTGGTACCTGCAAAAGACACCTATGATGCTAGATCCACAAACAACAACTCTTACAACCAATCCTCCAAGATTTTTATGGGCCACCCGCGATCACAAGGCCATCCGAGCCTTGGAACAACAATTACATATAACACACAAGCAAGCAAAGCATTTCTAATTTTAACTATAGGTAGTTAGATACAACAATAGCCAAGTTCTACTTCCAAGTTTGTTAATCACACAAGCATGCAAAAGAATAAGTTTACTATGGATTATTACATGTCATTCCACTTTATATCCAACATACAAGATTACAAATTATTACATTCACCAATTATACTCGAGACCCCAAGGTCACAAAAAGGCAATCAACAACAACTCCACGCAAGCTTCTCATTTTAGACAACCTTATCACACAAGAAGTTAGGGAAATTGCTTAACTAGCACTTCCTCCTCTTCTACTACCGCTACTAGCTGAAGGTCTACCTCAAGTTCTCCTGAAACATATTAAATGAGGAGTGAGCAACGAAGTTGCCCAGTGAGGGAGGTGATGCAACATGCCAACGTGCAATATGATATGCAAACACAAGAAAACATATATAAGCCATGTAAATCAACAAGATAATAAGCCAAGCAATTAATCACTTTTAAAAAGGATACGGTTCCACTTCCAAGTCTTCATTCACGAGCCACGAACCACGAGTATCACGAACATGCCGGCAAACCCCAAACACCACAATTGGGATACTCCGGATGTATCCCGATCCTACGACCCTTTCTCCCGAGGTAGGTCCATGCCCAGCAGGTGAACCACGCCTCTGGGGTAGTGGAGTATGCCTCAGCGAGAAAGGGAATAGGCACCATGGTAGTCGAGGGAGCACGGCAAGCCCGACGCCGCCCGTGTTTCTCGACGCTACCATGTCCGAAAAGGTTGCGCAACCCCGAGACAAGACACAAGCATTCAAGAAATCACATAACACGTATGAGGGACGACAAAGTAGGCCGCCCTCACAAATATGCACGATATAAGTTCACATAAGCACGAGATTAGCTTAAAGATACCAAAAGAAGCAATCAACACAATTAATTCCCACAATCTACTCAAATAGCTTAATTATATCCTAAATATTCAATACAATACAAGATAACTTAAATACAAGTGCCAATTGCATCAAATATAGCCAAAACTACTTTTTCCCCTTTCTTTAACCGAGTTTTCTTTCTCCTATGCATGGTTCAAGAGTTCCAAATTATATCCTAGTCTTTCTATATTCTTAATTAAGCCCAAAGGCACCTTTTAGGATCATAAAAACTCATTTTAGAAACAAAAGTTCTGGATGGCCCCGAACGGGTTTAAACTACAACTATACTAACCGAACCCCATTTTCGCGAAACGAAAGCACCAAAGGTGCTTCCTTAGCTCAAGGATACCCAAATCGATGCCCAAACTTGCACGGATTGCTTAACGTATAAAACCCCCTTTTTAAAGTAAGCTAATTATGCAATTAAGTTCAAATTCGAGTGATTCAACCTAACGTGGCTTTTCAACTAACTTTCCTAGGGTCTAGAGTACCTAAGTGAGGCATCAATTCAAGTCAATTAGCAAATTTTCTCAAAACCCTAGTTCTAGGCACTATTTATCATCTCTTTGATCAAATTCAACATTCAACCATTAAATTTGTTATCAAACCACAAAAGTTAGCTCTATAGACATTAAATAACTCATAGAAAGCATTCATAACAAGTTTTATAGCTAATATCAACAAATCAATAAAATTCAATATATGCACATAAACTTTAAAAATAAATAAATGCATCTCCCTCACAATTTTGAAGATGAAGAAGCTTGTTGAAGACTCTAGGTTGCTCAAAACCCCTCCCAAGATGAATCTAGAAGCTCAAAATGCAAGATTGTTGAAGCAAGAATCTCTTTTTTTCCTTCTCCTTTGGTATTTTCGGCCTGCTACAGTAATTCATGCACATTGTTCTTTTTTTTTGTGTGTGTTTTAATGAGCTTATGTGATTTATATAAGATTAAGTTGAGGTGAGGTCAAGTTTGGGTATTTAAAAGGTCACTAGAATGCGCGTTATTAACTTAAAAACGAGCCTAAGGTGAAAAGTAATGTTAGTTATTTAAATCTCTAAGTTTGTTACGTAACACTATTCACTTAACTACTAAAACCATTTTCTAAACGAGCTCTCCTATCGCCTCTAGCTCAATTGCACATTTTTTCCACTCCTCTAACAATTAATGTGATTTAATAAAAATGCTAATTCACTAATAGAATATAGTTTGAAAACGGGATAAATAGTAGCTAAAGAAGCCAGTTAATAAAGCACGGAAGGAAATGCGCAAACAATATATGCAACAGTAATTGAATGTACGGCTAAAATCTCGGGCGTCACATCCTCTCCCCCTTAAACAAATTGCGTCCACGCAATTTCTTACACATACAAGCGAGTTATCCTCATACATAAAACACATTGTCTCACATAAGTATGCTTAACACATAAAACACATTGATCACGTTAGCAATTTATAACAAGTAAAGTCACATAAGCAACAAGTTCACATACACAAATTATAAACTACTAAGTCATTTAAACAACAACTTCACATAAAACAAGTTAATCACATACTCACATTAGTCATATAAAGAACATCGAGCACTCAAGTACACAAAGCACATAATTCACACAAGGCACGTTAATCACATAGCTCGCATTAATCACATAAACACATTGAACATATAAACACATCAAGCACGTTAACCACATCCATTTCACTTATCACACAAGCACATAAACCACAACTAGTTCACTCAACAAATAAAACATGTTGATCACATAAGCACATTGATCACATTAACTCTCTTATCACATAAGACATGCACATACACTTTCTAAACACATTGACACTAAGGCCACTACCCCACAAGCCGAAGACCCTATCCCGGCTTGCGCCTAGATAACTAGCTAAGCTCTGATACTACTTCTGTAACGCCCCGATCCCTCACGAGACCGGGATTCCTATTTATCATGCTATTCTCACCCAATTCCAAACCCCAGGCATAAAATTTAGGAGAAAACAGACGGAGTCTCCCCTGTTTATAGGACTAAACTGGTACCTGCAAAAGACACCTATGATGCTAGATCCACAAACAGCAACTCTTACAACCAATCCTCCAAGATTTTTATGGGCCACCCGCGATCACAAGGCCATCCGAGCCTTGGAACAACAATTACATATAACACACAAGCAAGCAAAGCATTTCTAATTTTAACTATAGGTAGTTAGATACAACAATAGCCAAGTTCTACTTCCAAGTTTGTTAATCACACAAGCATGCAAAAGAATAAGTTTACTATGGATTATTACATGTCATTCCACTTTATATCCAACATACAAGATTACAAATTATTACATTCACCAATTATACTCGAGACCCCAAGGTCACAAAAAGGCAATCAACAACAACTCCACGCAAGCTTCTCATTTTAGACAACCTTATCACACAAGAAGTTAGGGAAATTGCTTAACTAGCACTTCCTCCTCTTCTACTACCGCTACTAGCTGAAGGTCTACCTCAAGTTCTCCTGAAACATATTAAATGAGGAGTGAGCAACGAAGTTGCCCAGTGAGGGAGGTGATGCAACATGCCAACGTGCAATATGATATGCAAACACAAGAAAACATATATAAGCCATGTAAATCAACAAGATAATAAGCCAAGCAATTAATCACTTTTAAAAAGGATACGGTTCCACTTCCAAGTCTTCATTCACGAGCCACGAACCACGAGCATCACGAACATGCCGGCAAACCCCAAACACCACAATTGGGATACTCCGGATGTATCCCGATCCTACGACCCTTTCTCCCGAGGTAGGTCCATGCCCAGCAGGTGAACCACGCCTCTGGGGTAGTGGAGTATGCCTCAGCGAGAAAGGGAATAGGCACCATGGTAGTCGAGGGAGCACGGCAAGCCCGACGCCGCCCGTGTTTCTCGACGCTACCATGTCCGAAAAGGTTGCGCAACCCCGAGACAAGACACAAGCATTCAAGAAATCACATAACACTTATGAGGGACGACAAAGTAGGCCGCCCTCACAAATATGCACGATATAAGTTCACATAAGCACGAGATTAGCTTAAAGATACCAAAAGAAGCAATCAACACAATTAATTCCCACAATCTACTCAAATAGCTTAATTATATCCTAAATATTCAATACAATACAAGATAACTTAAATACAAGTGCCAATTGCATCAATTATAGCCAAAACTACTTTTTCCCCTTTCTTTAACCGTTTCTCCTATGCATGGTTCAAGATTTCCAAATCATATCCTAGTCTTTCTATATTCTTAATTAAGCCTAAAGGCACCTTTTAGGATCATAAAAACTCATTTTAGAAACAAAAGTTCGGGAAGGCCCCGAACGGGTTTGAACTACAACTATACTAACCGAACCCCATTTCCGCGAAACGAAAGCACCAAAGGTGCTTCCTTAGCTCAAGGATACCCAAATCAATGCCCAAACTTGCCCGGATTGCTTAACGTATAAAACCCCCTTTTTAAAGTAAGCTAATTATGCAATTAAGTTCAAATTCAAGTGATTCAACCTAACGTGGCTTTTCAACTAACTTTCCTAGGGTCTAGAGTACCTAATTGAGGCATCAATTCAAGTCAATTAGCAAATTTTCTCAAAACCCTAGTTCTAGGCACTATTCATCATCTCTTTGATCAAATTCAACATTCAACCATTAAATTTGTTATCAAACCACAAAAGTTAGCTCTATAGACATTAAATAACTCATAGAAAGCATTCATAATAAGTTTTATAGCTAATATCAACAAATCAATAAAATTCAATATATGCACATAAACTTTAAAAATAAATAAATGCATCTCCCTCACAATTTTGAAGATGAAGAAGCTTGTTGAAGACTCTAGGTTGCTCAAAACCCCTCCCAAGATGAATCTAGAAGCTCAAAATGCAAGATTGTTGAAGTAAGAATCTTTTTTTTTCCTTCCTCTTTGTTATTTTCGGCCTGCTACAGTAATTCCTGCACATTGTTCTTCTTTTTTTTTTGTGTGTTTTAATGAGCTTATGTGATTTATATAAGATTAAGTTGAGGTGGGGTCAAGTTTGGGTATTTAAAAGGTCACTAGAATGCGCATTATTAACTTAAAAACGAGCCTAAGATGAAAAGTAATGTTAGTTATTTAAATCTCTAAGTTTGTTACGTAACACTATTCACTTAACTACTAAAAACATTTTCTAAACGAGCTCTCCTATCGCCTCTAGCTCAATTGCACATTTTTCCCACTCCTCTAACAATTAATGTGATTTAATAAAAATACTAATTCACTAATAGAATATAGTTTGAAAACGGGATGAATAGTAGCTAAAGAAGCCAGTTAATAAAGCACAGAAGGAAATGCGCAAACAATATATGCAACAGTAAATAAATGTACGGCTAAAATCTCGAGCGTCACACCCTTACTTTCCAGAAATTTAACTTCTCTAAATATCTTGGATAAAATTCTTAAAATATGAACCAACATTTCTTTTTCTGTTTTCAAATGGAAGATATTAATGAGGGGTCCTAGTTACCCACTTCGTTGTTTTCATTTTAGACAAAGTTCAATTGTCGTCTTCGATCACGAATGTTGGATTATTTATGTGGTAGCATCTTTCTTTGCCTCTTATGTGGTGAATGCAACATTCCTCATTTTTTTTTAATAATACCGATATTTGAGTAGGGCTGCAAATATATTGCTGGTCATAAATACACATGAAGAGAATGAAAGAAGCTCGTTCTTGGTTTCCCATGTCTAAACGCCGTCTTATACAGTATTGGATTATGGACCATTATCTTATGTTATCACGAAGTAACAAAGAAGGAGATTTAAAAAATGCTACACAACACTAGTGTTCGTGTTGGGTGGACCTTAACTGAAGCGACTAACTTCGTCTCAATTTGAAGATGGTCCCATACCTCGATAAAGGTAGAACAAAAGTATATATACATTCATCTTTCGAAGAAGATAAATGTGATAGGATCACTTGAGTTAACCCAATGTAGAGTGAATGAGAAATTTAGATTCAGAGTTAGTAATTGAATAAGGATTGACCAATAAAGTCGATTAACTAACACGGTCGAGTTGGTCGACTGGCAGAGTCACCGACATTTCCAGAGAACTCAAAAGAAGTTGGACGACCAAGTCAGATGGGCTGGTCACTGACTTGGTCGATTGGCTTGTCCAATAGGTTATGGTCGTAGATCTTTCTAGTGGACAAAGGATGAGAGTCGGACAAGCTGTTCGACTAACTTCCTCAACCAAATTTTTCAGAGAATACCAACAAGAAGATTTTTCTTTCAAAATTCATAACTCTTCATGAATGGATACATAGCTACCTCTTCAAATTCATAAATACTTGGCTTTAAGAACTCTTTTTGAGTTAATTTTTTTCAGAGATAATTGCGTAAAACTCTTTTATTGCAAATCATAGCAATTAATGAGAAAGATTCAAGCATTTAGAGGTTCGTCATTCTTCACAATTCGGAGTGCTCTTTTTGTGAAATTATACCGTTAAACCCTGGGAGACAATGGCCAAGAGACCATATGTATCATAACAGGACGATATCGTCTTAAGAAAACTGATTTTCAAGCCTTGGTGATATTACTTTATATAATTTTCCTACAATTCTTTATCCTTGTAAGTATAATTAGTTTTCTTTTATTTTTATTGATATTTGATTTTCCTATTATACATATATATATACACACACACCCGCACATATATATATATAAGTTATTCTCTGCGCTTGATCAAATTACTAAACATGAGTTAATTACTGAACTCAAGTTATTACTGCGATTATTTAAATCTCCCAACAACTAGTACCAATAGGCAGCAGAGAGGAAGAAGCATTGCGCCTATAATCTTGACATTTATGGTTAAAAGGTTTAAGTGTACAATAAAACCATTTGCATAATTGATCCAAGCTGAACCCCTAGCTAGATGAGGCTGAGTGTACCCAATGGGGAGCTATACTTGATAAATGGAGGTAGCCCCCACTCAACCTAATTTGTTTTTAAAAATATTTTTATTCTTAAAATATTTATAGGTTAAAAGTTCAATTTAGACTCTATTAAAAAAAAAATCTATAAAAAAATATTAAATTTTATAATTTTAACTCCTACCAAATATTAAAGTGTTCAACTTGGAGTCTACAACATATCATATCAGAGGATCGCTACAAAGATGTATTCACAGAATCCAAGAGAAGAGATTATGCATCACCTGTTTGGTACAATACTCTCCGTGCGAGCAGAAGGGGCTTGGCTAGAGATATTCAGCTTTGATTTTAATCATTCAACAAAGATAAGATACATGAGTGTACATCTAAAAATAAATTAGTACTAAATGTAACAATTCAACATCTTATATATTAGTATTAAAAATTTTAATTAATTCATATGGGGTAGTTCAATTTTCCAACATTCACTTCACGGTTGGCCCATAATTGAAAGGGCAACTAATGACATGATAGAAGAAGCATTGAATTCGCTGCAATGTGAAATGCTTCGACCGTGGATATATAAGATTGGACTAATGTCCCACTCTCATATCATGAAAAAAAAATAACGTTCTATTACAAAATCAATTAATATTAAATTGAGTAGCCTAAAATTTTTTGTACTGATTTTTAAAGTTTTAATTTATCCATACGAAACAACTGAATTTTCCAACATAACACGCATATAGCAAGCGAGAACCTTGTGTGCAATTTTATTGTGTAAGACTTAGTACGTGTATGGAACACCACATTCAGATAAAAGAGATTGCAACCAACTTACCCGTGGAACAGGCAAGGGCCTTCTATTCGTATTAGGTAGAAGTAGGAGCAACAATTTACTACTGGCGAATGGAACATATATTAGAATAGTGGACGTAGGCTCCTTTGCTATGTGCATTTGAGTAAACGTCTCTAACAAGCTATAATTATTATAATCTGATACAAAAAAAAAAAAAGAAAGAAAGATGGCATTACATATGTGGCCAAATAGTTCCCAACAACAAATTACATTACATTACCACTAAGCATTTGCTCTATGAAAAGTTTCGAAATTAATTCCTGACAGTTATAACAGCAAATTTCATTTTTTTTTTGTTGCTAATTTTGAGGGCTCTCTTGCTATCCATAGAGTCAAGTCATTCGCTACGTCACATATCAAATTACTTTACTCTATGAATAGAGGGGGAGTCCTCCAGCTCAAGCACGAAATAATTAAGAGAGTTACCACCAAGTTAGATAGAGTCCATCCCCTTATATCAGTAGCTAAAAGTAATTATTGAGAAACTTGATGCCCTCTATTGATAAAGTAATTTGCTAGGTCTCATAATGAATTGCTTAACTCTATGGATAGAGAAAGAGCCCTCCAACTCGAGCATAAAATCATTAATAGGGCTGCCGCCAAATTAGATCGAGTCCATTCCCTTGTATAGTTAGTTAAAAAATACAGACTGAATGCCCACTTTCGTGACAAAAAAATGTTCTCTCTGTTTTTTTTCTTTTTTTTTTCCCCATTCTTCTTCTCTCTCTTATTGTCCCCACCAAATTCATCCCAACTCCAAAAAAAAAATTCATCCCAACTCTTTCACCCACCTTTCTCTTTTCTCTCTCACTTTTACTCTCACTCTCATTTTCTTTCTCGATCTTTCTCCTATTTCATCTCTCCCATCTATACATACATATCTCTATTATATATAATTAAAAGAATATTTTTTTTCTAAATTATTCTTTTTTGATTTTATCACTTTCATCATGTATACATACATATAGTTCTATTATTATACTAGATCAGTAATTTTTGCTGTTTTATATTTACAACCATGGCAGTTCATCGACTCTTTAACATAGATCTGAGCCTCAACTTTCTATATTTACTTTTGGGTTACAGACACTAAAGCTCTTTGTTGGGTTGTTCTTGTTTTTGGACATTAATTTGTAGCATTAGAGTTTATTTGACTAGTTTTTTTAGACATTTAAAAGCGCCGTCAATAAGTTCAGAAGTTGAAAATAACATATTTGGCCCATTTTTTTGAGAATTTTTAGATTAAAGCCTATGGTAAAAAATAAGAAGTTTCAAGTCAAGAGTTTTTCTAAAAAAATGCGGTTGCGAAACTGTTTGTACATCATAAGGGAAGCTGTTTTTTTTTTTACAAAAAAGCTCCTCCATATTTTTTTTAGAGTTTTTTCTATAATTTTTTTCTCATATATATATATATATATATATATATATATATATATATATATATATTTATATTTAATGATGTTGTGACAATTTGCCCTTGAATAAACTAGAAAAGACAAGGAAATATTGGTAGATTGAGATTGATTGAACATTAGAAGGTTATATTTATATTGTTAAGGGGATAAAAATGGGGTTTTTGATTAAAGAAAAAGTATTTAAATTATTTACATACCATTACTGTTGCTTTGATTATGGTTTCGCGTGTGTAGCCATACGTGCTACTTTCGTCCATCACTAAAAGCATCACATCTATGAAATCTTGGTCGTCCTTGTCGTTGTCGTTCTTCAGTCATCTCTTCTTGGCATGTTCATCAATCCAACTCTGAAAAATATGGTCCAGTTCTTCTGAAATGCGCTTCATGGACTTAACAGTCCCATTAAAATCAATCCATCCTAACAATGGAAATGGAATTTGATCAGACACTACAAATTCCCCTGCTGTATAAGTGAACTCCTTTACAAGTCTTGAAAATTGTTTAGCTTCTTCATCTTCTACAGCATTCATAGCATTGATGTACCTCTTCCCAGCTATTGTCTTGGCAATTATATTCAAAGACAACTGCTCAAGCCATTAATTTGCTAATCACAACTCTTGCTGGACTATCACCATTGTTATTCTTCTCTATTACAACTCTTTTATGCTTTCTTCTATTTCAGAAACTCGGAGATGCTTCAATGTCTCCAGCCTCCTATAGGAGAGAGTATTTTGACCAAAACAAACTTTACATTTCACGCCAGTAAGGACCATAGTTGTCGAATCGTGAATCGTATCGTGAATCGAAATGTCATTTTTTTGAATCGTGAATCGAATCGAATAGTGAATCATACCGATTCGGTCACAAATTTAAAACTAGTTGATATTTAACATTTTATTTTTCCATTACCGACTTTGTTGACATTAGCATTACAGGAGCTGTCATCTTTATCTTGTATAATGCCAAATACCACCATTTGACCAACCAATTAAACCAAACAA
Source organism: Ehretia macrophylla (assembly GCA_037974665.1). Taxonomy (NCBI): domain Eukaryota; kingdom Viridiplantae; phylum Streptophyta; class Magnoliopsida; order Boraginales; family Ehretiaceae; genus Ehretia; species Ehretia macrophylla. The sequence goes on from CM075767.1 coordinate 40,839,205, forward strand.
GACTCCAAAAGACCCAAAGCAAAGTCTGACGTTGACCAACAATTAAACCAACTAGATTCCAAAAGATAAAAAAATAGAGTAAACCGCTAGCGTAGTACTCAGCGAAACAAAAGATCAGCATACAAACTAATAAACACACAGCTCACTAATTACAACTTATAGGCTATCTTCTTCAGTTCTTCACACGGCCAAGAAAATCTCTCAAAGTCTTCCTCTCATCTGCAATCGATCAGCTGACTTACAAGCTTCAGCTAAGTTCTCTCTCTTTATTTTAATAGTTAGGGCTTTCTATTTTGGGAATTTTAATTTGTAGTTGAAATTGAAAATTAAAAACTTGATAATTAAGTAATAAATGATAATATTAATGCTCCTTTTTCTGATTTGTTTGTATTTGTTAAAATTGGGCTGATTTTATTTTACTGGAAAAAAAAAATTGAAGTGGGCTTTTTTTGTTTCTTAATTTTGAAATATTTTAGACTTTTTTTAATTGTGGCCCGAATCGCGAACAATTCAGTGAATCGTACGATTCATACGATTCGCTACGATTCACATACGATTCACATACGATTCACGTCGATTCACGATTCTCCTATTCGATTCGTATCGTTTTATAACTGAATCGTATCGAATCGTACGATTCTAACAACAGAGGTAAGGACCATAAGGTGCAAAACCAAATGCAGCATGGTCGTAAGCGAGGTATTTACCTGAACTAGAAGCCGGACGTGTCGAGAAGGTCCGATCATTGTTGGTGAAGCATTCCTTAACAGCTTCCCTACAACTAATCAAGAGTGCACGGTGTGCACCAAGTTGAATAGAGAAAATTGGACCCATCTTATCAGCCAAGCCCCCAAATGTTCGAGCTAACGGGTCCTGGCCTCTTAATAAATGGAGGTGGCCTATATATAATAAGCCAGGCAACTGATGGCTCTGGGGGTGACTTGTCCTTACTGATCTTCAGACTATGAATCTTTCTTTCCCATAAATGGTATAATGAGAGTAAAAGCACAAGACAAGCAATAACATGAGACAAATGACAAATAAAATCCATAAAGTTCGACTAGTCGGTCTCACAGTGAAACAGGCAAAAAAAAGGAGTGAAAGCTAGTCCTTGTTGAACGCAAAGTGATGGAGATTTTTTTTTTTTTTTTTTGTTAAATAAGTAAGTGACTTTATTGAAACCAAAAAAAAAACTTCGTACAAAGAAGGAGCAACGCTCAAACTAATGAAGGATCACAAGATCCAGATCCCAATCTAAACAAAGGTACCTATTGAAGTTACAAAAAATGAATTTATGTTTATATTTTGTACACAAAGTTGGACGCAAAATTTAATCTTAGCAAAAATATGGTCATCTGTTTGAACTGCACCTGAAAAAAGACATTAATTCCTTTCAGCCCAAATTGAGTGAATAGCATCACCTAACATAACATTGTAGATAAAGCCCTGAAGAGAATTAGATGGAGATGTTTATCTTTGCCATATGGTGTTACTGATTATTTTTCTATTTCTCTTTGCGTTTTTATAGCCCAAATGATGTTGATTTTACTTTTCACAGTAGTTTTTTCCTTTTTTTTCTTTCAAAACGACGATTTGTCTAGCTAAAAATAGTGGAAGGCCAATCCTTACAAAATTTGCAAGTAAATTACTTGCTGCCCTCCTGTGTTTTGCTCAAAAAATTAATTCACTTCCTGTAATTTTAAAATAAGCTCATTATCTTATTATATTTTTTCAATTAAGTTGAAGCACCAAAAAATTCTTATTCCGTTAACAAACGTTACCAAATTAGTTAATTGATCGTTATATCCTTACATAAAGTTAAAATCGAAAAAACACAGGAGAGTAATGTGTCTATTTTAAAATTATAGGAGGTGAATAAGTATTTAGAGCAAAACGCAAGGGGTGACAAGTAATTTACTAAAAATGTATTTTTGTTCAGCAACGAATTTATTTAAACCAAAAGCATAAAAAATTACATTTTAAGCACGAGTGTTATAATTGCTGTTAAATTAAACGATTTTTTTAATGGAAAGAGACGTTAATTACACTCCGAAAATTACAGAAAGATAATAAACTTATTTAAAAAAAACATAAAATAAATAAGTATTTCGAACAAAACACATGAACAAGTAATTTCACCCGATGAGATGAAAGTTACTAGATAAGCCTATCTGTCATGGGAGGAACATTATACTTCCGGTCCTAAGGTAGGCCTCCCAAATTCATGAATTTAGCAATTCAGTGGGTTGCTTTGTTTAAATTATTATAAAATAATTAAAAATTAATGTACATAACTTTAATTGATTCAGATAGTATCCCTCATGTGGATGATATTAATGCGGGTTCGACTGTGGGTGGTCTTCTTTAAATGCGATATGCGTAATTTTATGTTGTGCGTGTTAGATTATTTGAATGAGATGTGGTGTACTTTCTGGCGAATTGTATTTGGCTTTTTATATCAACACATTGCCCACCCTTTATATTTTATTTTTAAATAGAGTAAATATTTAATTTAGTCTTTTATCTTTAAAATTTGTGCTATTTTTATTCATATTTTTCAAATGTATCTTTTTATTCATGTATCTTTATCATTTGTTTCAACTTAGTCATTATCTTTCAAAATATACTATTTTAGTCCTGTATCTTTACCATTTATTTCAACTTAATTCTTATCTTTTTCATTATGATCCATGTTAGTCTTCAACTATTTTAAAATTCAACTATTTTGAAAGGTAAGGATTAAGTTGGGACAAATAGTAAAGATACAAAACTAAAAGAGTACATTTTGAAAAATAAGGATTAAGTTGAAATAAATGATAAAAATAAAAGATTAAAATAGTACATTTTAAAAAATATGGACTAAATTAACATAAATTCTAAAGATAAAAAACTAAATTAAATATTTATCCTTTTAAATATGAGTACAAATGATACGTGATTCATTTTTTATTCTTCACTTTATACAACTTTTTGTATGAAGACAAACGACATTATTGATTCATTTGTTACTCTTCACTATTTATAACTTTTTAATACATAGATATTAAAAAAAAAAGTTGGAGAGTTGGGGCATCCGAGCTCCCCCAGTCCCCTTGCCTTTTCCCCTGGTTACATCCCAACGTTTTATTTTAACATTAATATAAACCCGGCTTTGCGTCTAATGGATTAAAAAAAGAAAAAAGAAAAATTAACATATTTTGTTAATAATTTTTGGATGACATATGATTTTAAATTTTAATGGCTTCTCCGAATAATTATTCTTGTAGAACAATTGCAATTAACTTGTCACATCTACATATTTAGTCAGCCAACAAAAACAAGTCGGCAAGGCAGCTAATGTTTCGGGAGGTGTAAAGATCATGAAGTTTTATCCTAAATCATTTGTATTAAGTGGGGTAATTCATAATGTTATAAAATAGTCTAAATATTTTTAATTTTTTAATATAAGATAAGTGTATATTCTAATAAGAGATGACTTATCCTTACTTTTCAGAGCATGAAGCTTTTTTTGCCATAGATAGTACAATGATAGGGTCAGCACAAGACGAGCAATAACAGAAGATGATTTTTATATATGTTCTAGGTTTCTTTTCTTTTCTTTTTTTAAAACAGAAGGGTTATTCTCTCCGAGTGTTTTATTAATATCTGGTCTAAAGTCTTACTGATTCTTTGTCTGTTTTCTTTTTCCCTTTTCCTAACCCTCGCGTTATTGATATTACTTTTCAAAAGCTTATAACTCCTGTAAATATCAAGGATATAAAAGTCTCCAAATGTCAAAATTAACATTTCTGTCAAATGTGATGTACTCGAGTGAAGTGTGGGGCTTTTACTTTTTGTTATATATCACCATTTATGTCGTCTAATTTTTTTCTTCACCTTCTATTTGGCAAACACAGTCCGTGTATGTAGTATCATCATTTCTTTACCTCTTATATGGGGAATGTGACATCTTTTTTTTTTTGAGTAAATGAGTCTCGTTTTCATAAGACACATTAGCCAACTAAAATACTTACTAACAAGTAAAATTTGGATAATACGGACATATCATTAATGATGTCTCACTACAAAAAAATAAGTTGTTTTGTGACTAAATTTTGCCACGAAAATAAAATTTTCACAAAAATGTGATAAAACTGCTACGAAACTTTTTGGCTCTCAAATTTTGTGGAACTTGTGACATATCTGTGTCGAACGGTACGAATCGACGCAAATTCGCCACATGGTGCAAATATTTTGCCACGACAGGCAATAGTTCTAGCATGGGAAACACAAATCATCGCATAATCGTGGTAACAATGCTACGATTCTGTGACGGCTCTTTTTTACCAGGAGGGAAAAAAGCTACGTTGAATAATTGACACCGAATTTGTGACGAACTTGTGATGATATAAACAAATTACATCCCCGTATCATATTTTCATGGCAAAATCCTACAATTTTGTGACAACATGATATTTTTTATTTAATGTAGATTACATTTTTGTGACGAGAATCGGCAAAAGTCAAGTAGTCACAATTTTGATGCAACTTTAGTGATGACATAGTGACGAAATCGTGAACACATGACGTTTTTGTGACGATTGTGTAAGTTACCGCGCGCCACCTAGAACCACCACCACCGCCACCATCTCGCACCATGTAGCAATTAATGTAAGTTTTCTTCCACTAGTTTTCTTGTATAAGTTTTGCTTGACCTTAGACCTGGCCGTTCTGGCCTTCGATGATGTTTTTCTCCCAAAATTTTGGTCTCTTATGGTGTTGTATCTATGAGAGATAGAGATAGATACGAGCTTCGTCAAAGTCATTAGAAAACAAAAAAAACTATATAAGTAATAATCAATGTCTAACTTGTATTGCATGAGTGTTTTCAGGTACCAAAATTGAATCCTTTTGCTGCTTACAACTCTGATGCTCATTCTGTTCTTGGTAGGTCTATCATCTTTACTTATAATTTTGGCTTTGAGGTATAGTAATAATTCAATGTCTTTTCTTATAGAGTTAATCTTTCTATGTTTTATTATTGGCATAGATTGTAATCTTTCTACTTTAATCTCAAAATGTAGACTGAAGTTACAGGTTTTGAAGTTATATCTTAAATGTTTATTTTGTGGTTAGGAGTTAGTTCATTATTTAATTACCCATATGAGGAAGGGATGTATGTTTAGCTAATTTGTAAAATGAAGTCGGTCTTTAGTATTTGTATAAACATTAAAGAATTCAATCAGTTTGAATATTCAACCTTACCTTTTAGTTTTACCTTTTTTTTACTTGAGGAAGTAACATGAGTAAATCTGCTTCTTCTGTTTGGAATTTTCAGTTATTCTGTTCATATGTGCTTGAAAATGACTAGAATTTGATTAACTATTGATCAGCTTCTTTTTTCCTTCCTTTTTTATTTTTTGTGTAATTTACCCACTTAGGGTATTTATAACTTTTTCCAATATGTCTACTAATGTAGCCAACAACACAAATGCACTGAAGCTAAGCCGTGAACTCCTTCGACTCTTTGTGGTAGGTTTGATATAAAAGATTAAAGCTTTCTTTTTGTACATATGTGCTTTTATATTTGTTTATATGGGCATTATCATGAATGGATTTTCCATTTGTATAGAGGCTATTCAACATGCAGCCACAATTGCTGAAACTGCTAGATTTAGAAAGAATACTCCCACAACTACTTTTAGCTTTTTGAAATATATGAAACAGAGATGTTCATTTTGAGTGAATAGAATTTTCTAGTTTATTGCAATCCAGCAATTTGGTTGTTTTTTGTAGTTGTCTTTAACTCATTATTATTAAATGGTCTTACGAGTTGCCTTGTAAGTGACATTAAAATTGTAGTTGAAGGTCATTTTATGACCTAAATTAGTAGATTATATATAAAAAAAAGGTAGCAATTGCTTCCAATGTTGATCATAGGAATGTAACTACTGGTTCTATATATTAGTAGATTATAAAAAAAGGGAAACAATTGCCACAGTTTTGCCACGAATATTTGCCACGATTTTGTGTCAACATTCTGCTACGAATTTATAACGAAACAATTGCAAAGGTTTTGCCACGAAATATTTGCCATGATTTTGCGTCAACATTTTGCCACAAATTTACGACGAAACTATTGTCACGGTTTTGCCACAAAAGGTTTGCCATACTCATAGGACGATTTAGTGACGGTGTCTAGTGGTAGCAGATTAGTTGTTGTTTGCGTCGAATTTGTAACAAAATGTTCACGCTTTCATGTCATCGCAAATTAGTCACTGCGCAACGAAACTGCGACGAAAAACGATTTAGCCATGTAAGGTTTGGCGACAACATAATTTTCATCATCGTTTCATCGCAATTGCTTATTTGTGACGAAATTACGACATTTTATGGCTATCACAAAACAACTTATTTTTTGTTGTGGATCTTATAAATGATTTTGAAATTCTGTTGGCTTCATCAAGACAAATTATTTTGAGCAATTTCTGACATTAAATGGAGCTCAATCGACTTTGAAGAAGGCCTACAAACTAGTATTTGGTGATGGGAAAATGAAGAGGCCAAGATCCAATATATGCTTCATTTATCCAAAATTCATAGCTGCTGACCAAAAGCTATAGGAGTTTGTTTAATGAATAATGCTCCTACAATTTGTCTATTTTGTAGGATTACCACCGCATTTTGGATCACAAGTTGTATTGCAAATGTGTTTCTTGTGTATTTGCAATATCCTTGACCTTCTACGTACTCATATTATCACAATATTTGGATTCTAAATTTAAATAATTGTACAAAATAAGAATATTAAAATAATAGTAAATTGTGCAGCACTGATCCATGATATATGTAATTTTCAATGTACTACGTACTAAGGCAAGAGAAAATAAGAAACGTAAAACTAATCATGTATCGTTCATGTTATATATAATAAGAGTGTTTCTATATTTCACGCTATTGTTTTCTAACCTATTTATCATCAACTTGTACATGGATGCATAGTTGACATGTTAAAAAACATTATTTTTCTATTTACTTTTAACATCCCAATTAAGCATTTATGTAGAAAGTGATAAATGAATGATAGAGTAAAATAGGGTAATATATAACATTTTTCTATTATATGATCACGAAAATATTAATACTACTTTGTATAGTAGAAATCGCCCCTTATGATAAAAATTTTGTGTCATGTCCAATTCTTACAAAACAATGACTAGTGATAAAGTATTATCAATATATTTATACATAGTACGTAGTACTCTCAACAAAGAGTTGTTGAAAGAAGTTTTAAAAGAAACAAAATTAATAATAGTGTATTGTGTTGAGAGAACATAGACATATATTGACAAAGCAACTGTTGGTAATGTGTATGCAAAGATATATTTAGGCTTTGCATTATGTAAGATTTAATTGCTCGGTAAAAACAAAAAAAAGCATACCTCGCAACTGGCAACTGGCAACTTCAAAGTAATAATTCATAGCTAAAGAAAATAAAGGGTAATTTATTGAAATAATCTTAGATCTTTGTCTTTTTTGACATTTAAATCTTTTATCTTTCATTTTGGACAAAATAGTTATTCATCTTTTATTTTAGTGACAACCGTTAGTCCTTGTAGCAAAATCCGTCAAAAAATAACGTTAGTGAGCACATGGATGACACTTGGCCACAAAATGCACAAATCTTTAGGGGTAATATTGGCATGCGATAAAATATAAGTATTCTGAGGTTAATGCATTTTGTAGTCACATGTCATTCATATACTCACTAATGTTATTTTTTGACGGATTTTGCTCAAAGAACTAATGACTGTCACCAAATTGAAAGATGAACGACTATTTTATCTAAAATAAATTGATAAGGGACTTAAATAATAAAAAAATAAAGATTTAGGACTATTTTAATAAATTACCCGAAAATAAAGGAAAAGCTTTTGGACAATGTTTTCCACATGAATGTTTGGTTCACTTCTATAGAAGGCTTTAATTAGCTATAAATATGTATATATTACTAGATTATGCAAAGATTACATTATTAGATTAGATAACCTTTCATTACAGCCAGAAAATGTAATCCAAATCCTATAATTGACAATACCAAAACAAAGCCTTATAATCTAGAACATGATCGCAATATTTATTTCATAACTTAATTGCTAATCTCCCATCGAGATCTGCACTAGGCTTTAACAAACTTAAGTACATACTAGTTATCCTCAATATCGATATGATGTATACCTAGTTATCATAGAGAAAAGCAGGCAAGCGTGGAGTAACTAATACTTCTACAGGATTTTCCTTGAACAAGATTAGACCTACATCTTCTTCCATGTCTACTGGCAATTTTGATGGTGTTGTAAAATTAAAACCTTGAAGCAAGCGAGCAATAGTCAGGTGTATTGCTCGCATTGCATATGCAATTCCTGGACAAGATCGTCTTCCAGACCCAAATGGTATATACTCAAAATGATGTCCATAAACATCTACCTCTGCATGAGTTGTCAGAAATCGGTCTGGCTGAAACTTATCAGGCTCTATCCAAATACGAGAGTCACGGTGTAATTTTCATGCATTCACCATCAAGTGAGTGCCTTTAGGGAAAAGGTAACCACTCACGTTACAATCTTCCATCACATGGTGTTGTACCAAAAGAGGTTCTGGTGGATATAAACGTAATGTTTCCTTAACAATGGCTTGGATGTAAGCTAAATTCTTGATTTCGGATTCTTTTACCCATCTATCACTTCCAACATTGTTATCCATCTCTTCTTGGGCGCGCTTCATAACATCTCTTTTATTCAACAGTAGAGACATGAGCCAGGTGAGAAGAATAGTTGTGGTGCCCTCACTTGCTAAGATAATATTCTGCGTGATAAGACTATAGAGAGTCAAGAGCCTATGGAAGCTGGCAAAGAACATTAAATCTTATCTACAAATATATGAATCTAAAAGGAACAAAGTGAAATAAAAGAAACAAAAAAATACAATTAGTCTATATATAATTAGCATTCTCCTAGATTGGACAATATCCTCTTGATCTCAAATAGATGTTCATGGATAACGTGTTATTAGATTCCAATATTGATGATTCAAATATGTATTCATTGCTCCAGACTAAATAATTATTTTTTACTTAAAAATATATCTTATTCAATAATTTAAAGTGAAAATCATAACTCCCTTTGTCGCAAAATTTGAGTGTTTATATTTCTAATTAACTCTTTTTGCTAAATTGAAAATTTTGAAGGGAATATTTAATTATTTATCAATGGTAGTAAAAAACTTCAATGGAATAAAAACCAAATTAAAAATTTGTTCAAATGGATATGCCAAACTTTAAAAAATATACAAAAGTTAAACAAAAAACACCTTGAAAAAATTCAAATCAGAACTCTAATATTGGGACAAAGGGAATATAAGCTATGTAATATCCAAAGTGCATCTAAATTTTAAATTTCAAAAAAATTACTAGTGATAAAGGAAGCAAAAGTAACATAATATTGATTTTTTTCATTTTAAAAGATTATAATTTTTGTAAAGTAAAATTTGAAGAAGTAAACAAAAAATTTAATGCGGAAAAGAAAAAAAATAATTCCTAAATTTGAAGGTGTCTGAAATAAAACTAGAGGCTTCAATAAAGTATTTGAACGCCATTAGCTTTCCAAAAATAAAGTAATAGCTAAATATAAGGGAAGAAGAAAATTTAAATTAATAAAAATAGTTTAAAAAAGAAAAATACACAAAATAAAACTCAAGACTCACAAGTGAGATGTTTTTACCCCGCTAAGCTTCAAATACCTCGAGCGTAAACAAACCACATATTGTGGTCACATAGTAGGCACCCCTAGCGAAATCTAGTCCACAATAGCATGCCCTTGTCAAGTCTATTTCATTTGAATATATGACAATGATCTATTTGAGTTGGATTATGAGGGCAATTTCTCGAAAATCAGAGTTCTAAGAATTTTCATGAAGTCAGTGGGACTTATAAGATGCACCTCATTCATTGTTTGTCGTGTATTTAACAAAAGTTATTCACTATTTGACATGTTGGACGGTGTTTGGTTTTTAAAATTTTGAAGACCTGTATGTAAAAACAATTTCACAAAGCCTTTTTCAAAATTTTCAATTTAAAGTTTCTTATTTTTTAACTTTTTTTTAGTTTTGACTTTTACCTTATAGCTTTTTAGAAAATGGACCAGCATGTTTGTTTTAGTTTTGAAGTGTCTAAAGGTTAAACAGATTATACTAAGGTTTTGGTCAAGTGGTAATGTTACTTAATATGTATCAGAGAGATTAATTGAGAGCTCTAGTCACATTGGTTATATTGTAATAAATAAAAGTTAAACAAACCTGAAAGGCATAAGAAAGAAGTACCTAAAGTGAGATTTCTAAAAACATATGATTGAGAACCACCAGGTGTTTGACAAGTAATTGTTCATTATTCTAGTCATACTCAAGCTTAATGAAAAAGGGGATGTATTTTACATACGATTATTGTTGCCTTGATTATGGTTTCGCGCGTAAAGCCATATGTGATTTCGTCGTCAGTCACTGAAAGCATCACATCTATGAAATCTTGTTCGTTCTCATTCTTCACGAGTCTCCTCTTGGAATGTTCATCAATCCAACTCTGAAAAATAACGTCCATTTCTTTTGAAATGCGCTTCATGTTCTTAATATCACCATGAAAATCTAACCATCTCAACCATTGAAATGGAATTTGATCGGACAGTCGAAATTCCCCTAATGCAGAGGTGAACTCATTAACAACCCTCCTAAAATGTTTGCCGCCTTCATCTTCTACACCATTCATAGGATTCATATACCTCTTCCCAGCTACTGTCTTCACAATCATATTCAAAGCCAACTGCTCAAACCATTTACTAATCACCACCTTTGCTGGAGTATTATCACCATTGTTATTCTTCTCTACCACCGAGTACAACTCTTTCATGCTTTCTTGTATTTCAGAAACTTGGACATGCTTGAGTGTCTCCAGGCTCCTAGGAGAGAGTAGATCGTGCACAACTATCTTTCTCGTGTCACGCCAGTAAGGACCATAAGGTGCAAACCCAAATGCTGCATAGTCGTAAGCAAGGTATTTACCTGAACTTGAAGCCCCACGTGTTGCGAAGACCCTATCGTTGTTGGTAAAATATTCCTTAACAGCTTCCTTACAGTTAATCACAAGTGCACAGTCAGCACCAAGCTGAATAGAGAAAATTGGACCCATTTTATCAGCCAAACTCCCTAATTTCCGGGGCACTGAGTCCTGGCCTCTTAATAAATGGAGGTGGCCTATAATTGGCAAGGCACCTGATGGTTCTGGGGGTGACTTGCCATTACTCTTTAGAGCATGAATCTTTCTTTGCCATAGATGGTATAATGATAGTAAAAGCACAATACAAGCAATAATTTGAGATGGATGAAAGAAATCCATAGCGAGTGTAAGCTAGCAGTACTTTTTCAATGCGACATAAATTGATGGAGATGATGAAGATGATTTTTATTGTTGTTCAGTGGTGTAACTGATACTCGTGTATTTTTGTTCGTGCCTTTTGCAAACTGTAACGACTCCACGTGCTGGAATTGGCTAAGATAATTGACATGTGAGGTGTAGCCTATAAAAGGAGAAAGAAGACACATAACAAAGGAAGCAAATATTATCTTATTTCTATTTGGTTCTTCTTTCTTCAATTCTTTGTAATTTTCCTTTCTTTATGTCTTTTAATTCGTCCTTAAGATCTTAGTTCGTTACATTGGTGCTGTCGTTGAGAGTCCTTCATGGCGGAAGGAGCGAGACTCGTTGTTAATGGTGATTTTCGCCTATACTATCCCTATCAACAAGGTGATTATCAACAATATTACCAACAACAATACTGCCCCTATCAACACTACTACCCCTCTCACCAATACTATCCATATCAACAATACTAATACTATCACCTGCCACAAATTACACCACCGTCTTTTGATTCACAGCACCCCAAAACTCAACACACTCAGTCGGCTCTAGATGAGGTGGAGATCAGGTGGAAAGCTCTACAATGCAAGTATTGCCCGACCCAGTCCAAAACCCAAATCCAAGACACTGATGACGACGAATTTGGTGAGGAAAGGTTGCGTAGCAGCGTGGCTGAATTTGAGAAGAAGTGTGTTGAAGGACTGGAGACTCGAAAGGTGGTGGCACAGGAGATTGATGAACTCGTAGGCGAAAAGAACGAGAGGGAGAGGAGAATCGAGAGTTTGGTCGACGAAAAGAGTTTGGTGGAGAATGATTTGAGTGAGGCATTGAAGCGATTAGGCGAGCAGACATGTGAAATCGAGCAACTAGTTAATGAGAAGATTGAGTCGGCTAAGAGAAATGAGGCACATGAATGGTTTGATAAAATGCCTAAAAAGAGTTGTATTTCTTATACTTCTATGCTAATGGATTTGGCAAGCGAAGGACAAGCAGGGCGACTGCCAATGCTTTCTGGTCAGGCTGCGGCTCAGTTTAATTTGCAGTCTCAGTTTTTAGCTTCGCCACGGCAGACGGCGGCCCTGATGCAGGGGGCTCAATTCCATCCAGGGAATTCAACTGGGTAGAATTTGCAGGGAATGCAGGCAATGGGGATGGTGGGGTCTCTCAATTTGAGTCCTCAATTGAGAGCAAATGGCTCTTTTGCTTATGCGCAACAAAGGATAAACCAGGTCAATTAAGGCAGCAACTATCGTAAAATCCACTTGCAACTAGTCAGAAACTACAGGCACAAAACCTGGCACGGGCATCTTTCATGAACCCGCAATTATCTGCATTAAATCAGAATGGACTAACGTCTATGATGCTAAACACTCTTTCGCAACAGCAGTGGTTGAAGCAAATGCCGTCTATATCTTCTCCTAATTCTCCTTCATATACTCCGGGAGGAAGTTTCAAGCCAAGGAACAGAAGCAAGCAATAAGCTTCTTGGGAAGAGAAAGATACAAGATTTAGTTTCACAGGTGGATTCCCGAGGAAGGCTGGATCCTGAAGTTGAAGATCTTCTTTTGGAGATTGCTGATGATTTCATTCATTCGGTAAGTGCATTTGCATGCAGCTTGGCAAAGCATCGGAAATCTTCAACTCTTGAAGCGAATGATGTATTATTGCATCTAGAGAAGAACTGGGGTTTGACAATTCTAGGATACTCAAATGAAGTGTGGAACGTAGCAAAGAAAGCACGGGCAAAAGAATACGGGTTTGAGGAATATAAATCAGGTACGACTATATCTTTCGTTGTTGGTTTATGCTTTCTGAGATGGAGAATCAGATCAAGAGGTTATAAGGCACAGTTGGACATGTTATCTGAGCTTGGAGATGACTTGGCTGGTCGTGATCTCACTGAGCAGTTGATGAAGATTCTTACTGAGCGTGAAAAGGCAAAGATTCACGAAGAAACTTTGCAGTCTGAACTACAAAAGCAAATGAATGAAATTCAGCCTCGTGTTGTGTCGTTCGAAGAACAGGTGCTGATAATCAGGGAAAAACTCGCTGAGTTGTTTGAGTCTGAACAACAGTGGTCAAAAGCAGCCCAGATGCTCAGTGGCATTGCTCTAGACTCCGGAATGAGAAGGATTGATGATACATTCAGGTTGTCAAAGTGTGTCCAGATTGGTGGTGATCCTCTTGAAAGATTGGTTTTTGAGCTTTTCACTGATGCTGTTCCAAAAACTTCTGAGAACTTCCGTGCACTTTGTACAGGGGAGAAAGGTGATAGTCCTAAGAGTGGAAGACCCCTACATTACAAAGGAACATTTTTCCATCACATTACTGAGGGATTCTTGGCTCAGGGTGGTGACTTGCTTCGACGAGATGGGAATTATGGAGAGAGCATACATGGCGGAAAGTTTCTAGATGAGTTCCCGAAGCTGAAGCATGACAACTTTGGACTTTTGTCAAAGGCAATTGCTGATCGTGATGCTCGTGGCTCTCTATTCAATATCACCTGTAAGGCTGATCATCATCTTGACACGAAATGCATTGTTTTTGGAAAACTTGTGCATGGCCATGAAGTCTTATCAAGCTGGCGTGATTATTGCCAGAAGGTCAAGGAATCAGCACCTTATCAAGCTGTTGCATCAAACATATCTGGTTCAAAGCCGAAAAATTTGTTTGAGGATGCTGTCGAAGAATTAGAAAAACAGTATCATGACGACAAAACTCATGTAAAAGACGCGTTGAAGTCGGAAAAGATCACTGTGGCATCAACATGGACATTTGAAGACTTCAAGAGCGCTACTAAGGACGCTATTGGATCCCGTTCTATTTCTTATATTAATTTGCATCTCATATACGAGGATCTAATTGCGAGGGCAAAGGAGATGGAGGAGACAGAATCCAAGAAGCGTCAACGTCTTGCGAAAGACTTCACTGATAAGCTAAGCGACATAAAGGAGATTACTGCATTTTCTACCTGGGAGGAATCTAAACAACTTGTTGAAGACAAGCTTAATCACTTTTCTCGCTGTGAAAAGTCAGGTACAATTGTGTTGAGAGCTGCCAGCAATCATGAACTCGATAAACAGATTTTCGAGTCACTTCAACAAACTATTAGCATTGAAAAGGCTGGAATCACCACATCTCTGAATGCAAGAACTTGTCTTTATGCGTATGAGCTTGTCGAAGTTTTGTCAGATTATATTGATGTGGTCCTTGGTGTGTCGACGAGAGTATATAGCCTGGATGTGTTTAATTATGAGAGCTTGGCTGGTGGGGTGCCGATGATATGTTGGCCAATTTTCGCTGATCAGCCGCTTAACTATAGATGTGCATGCACCAAATGGGGTGTAGGATTGGAGATCAATAGCAATGTCAATAGGGATGAAGTAGAGAAGCTTGTGCGAGACTTGATTGATGGCGAGGAAGGGAGATGTAAGGATGTTATTGAGCAGGAATTTGTTGACTCGTACCCGGGACTGAACTTTGAGGACAAGGTTCTTTCGAATGGGGGAGGTAATATAACGACTACACGTGCTGGAATTGTCTAAGGCAATTGGCATGTGAGGTGTAGCCTATAAAAGTGGAGAGAAGACACATAACAAAGGAAGCAAACATTATCTTCTTTCTATTCGGTTCTTCTTTCTTCAATTCTCTCTAATTTCCTTTTCTTTATGTCTTTTAATTCGTCCTTAAGATCTTAGTTCGTTACACAAACTCAACACATATATTTATATCACTTATTAGAGGAGTTTAACTCATCTAAATATCCAAGATCAAAGTCTTACAATATTAATTAACATTTCTTTTTTTCAAATGGAAGGTATTAATACCCCCTCCCCCTCCCCCTCCCCCTCTTCCTCTTTTCCTAGCCGTCTCTAGAAATTCTATATTTAGTCTGATACAAAAATGTCATGATATAGGTGGCGGAGTAGTTATATCCTATCTGCATCTGGTAAAGGTCTAAACACCACAACACCCTTCCTCTCTCGGTCTGTTCTCTAGTATGCTATAGTCATTATAGTCCAATACCGAAAAGAAAAATGAAAAAAAAAAAAGAAAGAAAGAGGGGATGACATAGGTGGCGGAATAGTTTCCAACAGTTAATTACTGGACTCAGATGAATAGAAGGAGAGTATTCCAACTGAAGCACGAAATCAATATTGAGTTAACAATCATCAAGAGGACGTATTATCAACAAGTTAGATTGAGTCCATCCTCTTGTATATTAAAAATACTTACAGAAAAAAATTAATTTGAATATCTAGAATCAAATTAAAAGGACATGATTATCCAATGTGAGCTCACATTGGATAATGAAATTTCCGTGGAGCATGCATGTACTGATAAGGCTCCCTCGATTTGTCTATATTTTATACGATACCTGGAAAGATTGCCATTGCTTTTGGATAAATATATAGCTGCATTGCAAGCGAGTTAGACGTGAATTTACACCCTTCACTTTCTATCTATATATTGGCCAAAATAGATTGAACAATAGCTTTAAAATACGTATTTTAAATTACAAAATTTCAACAAAAGGAAAAATAAAAGAAAGTATTTATTATAACGAGCCATAAATGGAATTAATCTGTTTACAAATATTTCATGGACTAATCTTCACGATATGTGGCAGCGGAGATAGTGGCGTTTTGGGCAGGATTGAAAAGACCTGTTGATATGGACTTATATGAACAATAGGTTTCTGTTAAAATATTGAAGGAAGAAGGAAACGAAATGGAGAAACTTTGTGTATATTGCTCTGTATATTTTATGTCCTGTGATACAAGAGATTTATACAAGTAATAAAGCTCTATTCTAAGGAAATAAACTGATTTCTAGCTATTCACATGTTTAATGCCCATAATCATTCTAAATTAGAATCTGCAGATTGATTCCTGTAATTATTCCAAATCTCAACTCTTTCAAATTGCAAATTGATTGTTTTCCTTTGATGCTCCCCCTCAAGTTGGAGTGTGAATATCAAGAACTCCCAACTTGCCAAGGTGTGATTGAAAAGTAGCTTGCCCCAATGGCTTTGTGAATATATCAGCAACTTGTTTTCCTGTTTGTACGTAGGTCGTCCCAATCTCTCCATTTTGAATTCGTTCACGAACTGTGTGACAATCCAACTCAATGTGTTTAGTCTGTTCGTGGAATACTGGATTCGCCGCAATGTATATGGCTACTTGGTTGTCACAAAACAACTTTGCAGGCTCATGATGATTAACACATAAATCTTGTAGCAAGTACCTTAGCCAAGTAAGTTCACAAGTGACTGCTACCATAGACCTGTATTCGGCTTCTGCTGAAGACCTAGATATTGTTGTTTGCTTCTTGCTTTTCCAAGACACGAGTGCTTTGCCAAGGAATATACAAAACCCCATGACTAACAGTCGTGTAGTTGGGCATCCGACCCAATCTGCATCACAATATCTGACTAGTTTTAACTGACCATGTGATGGGAAAAAAAGTCATTGCCCAGGTGCCTCTTTTAGATAGCGAAGAAGGCAAAGCACAGCATCAAGGTGTGGCCTTCTTGGCTGCTGCATAAATTGACTAAGAGTAGAGACAGAATATGTGATCTCCGATCTCGTAATGGTGAGATAAATTAACTTTCCAACTAACCTGCGATAATAAGTTGGATCCTTAAGAAATTCACCATCAGTTGGAGTCAATTTTAAATTTTGTTCCATTGGAAATTTAGCATGCCTTGCACCAAGTAAACCAAGCTGCTTCCAATATATCCGAAGTATATTTTCGTTGACTAATAGAAATTCCAACCTTGGAACGAGCAACTTCTACCCCAAGAAAATACTTCAAGGGTCCAAGATCTTTAATTCGAAAACAACTACTGAGGAACTTCTTGAGATCATTGATAGCCTCTTCATTATTTCCTGTGATTATCATATCGTCAACATAGAGCAATATAACAATAAAAGAGTCATCACGAACCTTGGTGAATAGAGAATAATCAGCCTTAGACTGTATGAAGCCAATGTTTTGAATTGCAGAGGAGAACTTATCAAACCAACTTCGCGATGCTTGCTTGAGACCGTATAAAGATTTATTGAGTCGACATATAACTCTCTTCCCCTGTCGACGATAGCCGGGTGGAGGATGCATATAAACTTCTTCAGTGAGCTTTCCATGAAGAAACGCATTATGGACATCCATTTGATGAAGATGTCAATCACAGATAGCAGCAATAGTCAAGAGGCAACGGACGGTGATGAGTTTGGCAACAGGGGAAAATGTTACTTTGTAGTCAATGCCCTCACGTTACATAAAACCTTTTGCAACAAGTCGAGCTTTATAACGCTCAATGGTACCATCAGCGTGATATTTAATTTTGAATACCCATTTACAACTAATAGGACAATGTCCAGGAGGGAGGGGAACCATGGTCCATGTATTGTTGTCCTCAAGGGCGCGAAGTTCTACTTGCATTGCTTCAACCCACTTCGGATCATGACTAGCCTGCTCATAAGAATCTGGTTCGACCAAGTGAGAAATATTGTGTACAAACTTCTAATGGGCAAGAGAGAAATTTGAGTAAGAAACATACCAAGTGATAGGGTACCGAATACTGGACGTAGAGGAAGAGGTGACAGTTGGGTCAAGCAACAAAGCATGGTTGACATGGTGATATTGAAGATATGATGGGTCTTCATGGGGTGACTAGAGCGACAAAGAGGAGGCTGATTTTGTGGCAAAATTGGTGAATGTTCTATTGGAATGGGAACAGAAGCAGGAATGTCCGTGGGAGATGATATTTCAATGGGAGAATATGATGAGGTAGCAAGAGGTTCAATAGTAGTTGTGGTGTCAATAGACACTGAATCATGCGAATTAGGATAAAGAGTAACTGTTGATGAAGGGTTTGATGGGTAGACTGAAATTTACAAATTAACAGGAAGAGATGGGGTAATGCAATCAAGGGGAATTGGCAGAACGAGATAATCATTTTGATATTCAATTGGTGAGATAGAAAAAGGGAAGGTGTGTTCATGAAAGATAACATCCCTGGAGGTAAAAAATTTCTTTGTAGCGAGGTCGTAGACTCAATATCCTTTTTGACCAAGAGGATAGCCAACAAAAATACATCAATGAGCTCGCATATCAAATTTGTGATTGGGTGTAAGGTTTGTTGCATAACATAAACATCCAAAGACCCGTATATGAGAGTAACTTGGTGACTTGTCATGCAAAACATTATATGGGGACTTGTTGGATAATAAGGGTGTTGGAAGGCGATTTATAAGATAACAGGTTGTTTGAATACTTTCTCCCCAAAATTTTAAAGGTAAATTTGCTTGAAATCAAAGGGCACGACTTACATTAAGGATGTGACGATGTTTGCGCTCCACAACCCCATTTTGTTGAGGCGTGTAAGGCCAAGAGTGTTGTAAAATAGTCCCATGATCATTGAAAAATGAACGCATGGACATGAATTCACTACCATTATCAGTACACAAGGCCTTAATATCACAATGAAACTGAACTTTAACCCAAGAAAAAAAAGATTTCAACAATGATTGTGTCTCATATTTAAAATTCATAAGATGAATCCATGTAAAACGAGAAAAATCGTCCACAATAGTCAAAAAATATTGTGCACCAGAATGGGAATTAACTCTATGGGGTCCCTAAATGTCACAGTGAAGTAAATCAAAAGGTGCAACTGATGAAATTGAACTACGAGAAAATGCTAAGCGTGTTTGCTTGGCTAGTGGACAAATGTCACAAGCATGTTGAGAAAAAATTATTTCTGGAATGGTCTTGGATAATGCTTGAAGAGGTGCGGAAGATGGATGCCCTAGTCGTTGATGCCAAAGGTTGGAGGTATGATTGACACTCTGTGCTATATGTGGATTTTGGTTTGTCTTAAGATAGTACAACCCGTTATGTTGCTTGCCCAAGCCAATAGTCTTCTTCGTAGCCACGTCCTGTACCACACAAAAATTAGGGTAAAATATCACATTACATCTCAATGTTGGAATATGGAAAAGGCTATTTTATCGTAGAGAGAAACAATATGAAGACTCTAAACAAAAACTTTATTGCTCTAATATTTGATATGTATTTGGTATGACTACAATTGAAAGGACTGACCCCTATTTATAGATTCACAAAAAACCTATGTCAATTAGGATATGGTTCTAGGAAACCATTACCCACTAGGAAATACTATCTAGTCAAAAACAATTTAAATCTAACTAGAACTTATTTAATAGAGTCCTAATCCAAATCAAGTTTATCTTCTAACATCCCCCCTTAAACTTGATTTGACTCTCGTAACTCCGAGCAAAGCTCTAAGCTTCATAAACACGTCACTCTTGAGTGGCTTTGTAAGAATGTCTGCAACTTGATCTTGAGACTTCACATACTCTATCTTCACTTCCTTCCTTGTGATGCATTCTCTGATGAAATGGTAACGTGTGTCAATGTGCTTGCTTCTTTCATGAAAGACTGGATTCTTGGCTAAGGCAATTGCAGACTTGTTATCAACATAGATCTCTACTGGCTCTTCTTGAGGCATCTTAAGTTCTTTCATCAAATTCCTTAACCATAGAGCATGACAAACACATGACGTAGGAGCTACATATTCAACTTCACATATAAAAAGTGTGACAATGGGTTGCTTCTTGGAACTCCAAGTGAATGTTGTATCTCCCATGAAGAAAAGATATCCACTAGTACTCTTTCGATCATCAAAATCACCAGCCCAATCGCTGTCACTATACCCCACAAGTTTGAAATCCTCTGAGTAGGAGTATAAAAGTCCATAATCAACAGTTCCTTTGATGTAGCGAAGTATTCTTTTGGCAGTCTTTAGATGTGTATTAGTAGGGGCCTCCATAAAGCAACTCACAAGTCCTATACCAAAAAGAATATCTGGTCTTGTGCAGGTCAAGTATCTCAAGTTTCCAACCAGGCTCTTGAAAAATGTTGGATTTACACGTTCTTCTTCATCAATCTTTGACAATTGTACTCCACATTCAATAGGGGTGTTAACAGGTTGACAATTTTCCATCTTGAATTTCTTGAGAATTTCCCTTGCATAGCCTTCTTGAGAAACAAATATTCCTTCATCTGTTTGCTTCACTTGAATTCCAAGATAATAAGACATGAGTCCAATATCAGTCATCTCAAATTCTCTTGCCATTGTCCTCTTGAAATCTTCAAATAAATTTGGATTGTTGCCAGTAAAAATTAAGTCATCCACATACAAGCAAACAATCAACACATCGCCATTCTCATGTTTGGTATAGAGAGTATGCTCGTGCGAACACTTGGAGAAATTATTACGACGGAAATATTCATCAATTCTACTATACCAAGCTCTTGGAGCTTGTTTTAGGCCATAGAGAGCATTCTTCAACTTTAAAAATTTATTTTCACACCCTTTCTCTACATAGCCTAATGGTTGTTGAATATATACCTCTTCATCAAGAAAACCATTCAGGAATGCAGATTTAACATCCAATTGATAAATCTTCCATCTGTGTTGGGCTGCTAGAGATATGATAAATCTTATAGTTTCCAAGCGTGCAACAGGAGCAAATACCTCATCATAGTCAATGCCAGCTCATTGACTATAGCCTTTTGCAACTAGTCTTGCCTTGTACCTTTCAACTTCACCTTTAGCATTCTTCTTTATCTTGTAAACCCACTTTACTCCAATGGCTTTGTGGCCTTTGGGTAAAGTTGCAAGCTCCCAAGTGTCATTCTTTTTTATTGCCTTGATTTTTCATCCATGGCTTGTCTCCATCTTTCATTCTCATTAGCTTCCTCAAAGCTTATTGGTTCACAATCAGCAAGTAGACAAAAGAGAGTCAGTTCATCATTTAAATTTCGAGTTACCTCATAAATTTCATCCAAGCTTCTGAAACGGGGGGTCTTTTCATGCGAACTTGAACTTGTTGAAGTTATGTCTCCTTGAGATGAAGTTGGAGCTTGATATGGAGATGGAGTTTGAGTTGGAGTTGGAGATGGATTTGGAGATATAGAGTCTTCATTGACTTCTACTTCTTGCTCTTGTATGGGTAAGAATTTGTATTCTTTTTGCTCTTTGACATTCCAATCCTATTCAGCTTCTTCATCAAATAGGACATCTCTACTCACAATAATTCTCCCATTAGTAGGATTGTAGAGCTTGTATGCTTTGGAACTCTTTTCATACCCAATGAAAACTAGCTTTTGGCTTTTGTCATCAAGCTTGATTCGATTTTGATCAGGAACATGAGCATAAGCAATGCTTCCAAAAACCCTTAAGTGCTTGATTGTTGGCTTTCTTCCACTCCATGCTTCTAATGGTATTTTGTTAGAGAGACTCTTTGTGACACAATGATTCAACAGATAAACTGCACAATCAACTGCTTCAGCCCAAAATTCTTTAGGCATACTTCTAGACTTTAACATGCTTCGAACCATCTCAAGAACAACTCTATTTTTCCTCTCAGCAACTCCATTATGTTGAGGTGATCGAGGAGTTGTCAAAGGGCGTCGAATGCCATTCTCTTCACAAAAATTGTTGAATTCTCTTGATGTGAATTCTCCACTTCTATAAGATCTCAAGGCTTTGATCTCCTAACCACTTTCTTTTTCAGCAAGAGCTTTAAATTTCTTGAACTTGTAAAAAGCTTCAGATTTTTCTTTTAAAAAATAAACCCAAGTCCTACGGCTATAATCATCAATAAAAAGGATAAAATATTTATTTTTACCATAGAAGCAAGGATTAATTGGCCCGCAAATATCAGTATGGACAAGTTCTAGTGGTCTCGTTGCTCTTGATGTAGCCTTGTTTGGAAAACTTTTTCTAGCTTGTTTTCCAAAAAGACATCCCTCACAAATCTGTTCCGGATGATTGATGAAAGGCAATCCATGCACCATATTTTTTCTTGACATTAAAGAAAGATTTTCAAAATTTAAGACATTTTGCAACATCGTTTTGAATATTTAATAAAAACAATCTATTTCTTGACATGGGCACTTTTGTTATCAAAAAATTATTTTCATTTTTTATTACACAATGTTTAATTTTTCTCAAGAAGTTGTCCAAGACTCAAAATATTAGTTTTTAATTTTGGCACATAATAAACTTCAGAAATAAAACGATGCCTTCCATCTTTCAAACGGATTAAAATTTTACCTTTTCCTTCCACTGAGACCATAGAGGCATCTTTAAATTTAACATTGCCCTTGACAGTTTCATCGAGTTCTACGAATATGCTCATTTGTCCAGTCATATGATTACTTGCACCTGTATCAAGATGCCATGAAGTATCTCCTCCATCTTGTTCGCCA
Organism: Ehretia macrophylla; assembly: GCA_037974665.1. NCBI lineage: Eukaryota > Viridiplantae > Streptophyta > Magnoliopsida > Boraginales > Ehretiaceae > Ehretia > Ehretia macrophylla. Next base: position 40,861,955 of record CM075767.1, read on the forward strand.
TGATGAGTCATCAACAAGGTAATCTCTTTTTCCCTTTCTTGTCATTTAGCAAAATTTGCTTTTTCATCCACAACTTTAGGATTACTCCTACATTCATTAGCATAATGACCATATTTTTGACAATTGTAACATTGAACTTGCATTTTGTTATACCTTTGTCCTGAAGAATTGCCTCTTCCATGCCCAGGTTTATGCGAATTTTGATTTTTCTCTTCTTGATTAAATCCTCCTCTTCTACCACGTCCTCGTCCTCGTCCTTGGTTTTGGCCTCGGCCTCTACCACGTCCATATCCACGACCACGTCCTTTTTGGCTTCCATCATTGCCAAAATTTTCTTCTTTTTTCAAAGCGAGATTACTTTGAAGAACTTTTTCCAAGACTTCTTGGTTCTTCTTTTTGTGTCTTTCTTCATGAGCTTGTAACGAGCCCATGAGTTCATTAATGAACATGTCATCTAAATCTTTTGATTCCTCAATCGCTACAACAATATATTCATCTTTTGGATGCAAAGAATGAAGGATCTTTTCTACAATACGAATATCTTTTAAATCTTCTCCATATTTTTTTAGTTGGTTAAAAACTACCAAAACCCTTGAAATATAATCTGAAATAGATTCACCATCATTCATATGGAGAGATTCAAACTCACCTCTTAAAGTTTGTAGACGAACCTTTTTCACCTTGTCTACCCCTTTTTGTGATTTTTGGAGAGTTTCCCATGCTTGTTTGGCAGTAGTCGCGCATGAGATTTTCTTGAACATAGTTTTATCCAAACATAGATGGATGATAGAGAGAGCTTGTTGATCCTTCTTGCGATTTTTCACCAATGCGTGTTTTTGATTTTGACTCAAAACTTCATCTTCAATAGGTTCTACATAGCCTTTCTCTACAATCTCCCAAGCATCTTGTGAGCCAAAGGAGAGTCTTCACACGAATAGACCAATTATCATAATTTTCCTTAATGAGGCGAGGAAATTGAAAAGGAAACATACTATTCCCTATCATCTTTACCTAACTCTAGATACCACTTTGTTGGAATATGGAAGATGCTATTTTATCGTAGAGAGAAATAATATGAAGACTCTAAACAAAAACTTTATTGCTCTAATATTTGGTATGTATTTGGTATGACTACAATTGAAAGGACTAATCCCTATTTATAGATTCACAAAAAACCTATGTCAATTAGGATATGGCTCTAGGAAACCATTACCCACTAGGAAATACTATCTAGTCAAAAACAATATAAATCTAACTTGAACTTATTTAATAGAGTCCTAATCCAAATCAAGTTTATCTTCTAACACTCAATGCTTGAGTAAGTTTGCTAACTGATAACAAGTTAACCCAAAATTTTGGAACGTGAAACATCCCATCAAGATGTAAATCTGGTGATAATTTAATAGATCTAGTAGTTTTAATTTCGGCTTGACCACCATCAGGTAATTCCACAAAGTCACAACGAGCATCAATTTTATTGTGTGTTGGTGATGACTTAGTTATATGGTCTATCGCGCCACTATCCACAATCCAATATAGCTCATAATGAAAACTATGTTGACTAGAGTTGCAAGTGGGTGTGATTGTACCTGTGGTATTTGCAAAATATTGATCATTACCATTCTCTTTTCGAAGTAAATCCATGAGTTGATTATACTCTTCAGTTGTGAATGTGGCCCCTTCTTTTGTTGGCCCCTTGAATGGTTCTACTGTGTTGGTTTGAGTGTTGTGTGCAACAGGTCTCTTTCCTTTTCGCTTCACATTCTTTCCATGCAATTTGTGGCCAACCGGAAATCCATGCAAATAAAAACAACGATCAATAAGATGACCATCTCGATCACAATGGCTACACTTGAGTTGCTTCCTTGGAGTGCCATTTTCTTGTCCCGCAGGTGAACAACTTGTTTGTGCAACTTGTCCCAACTGTTGTGAGTGATTGAATTGCATTGCATGATGGCCAATATTTGTCTCGCGCGACGGGAGGCGACATCAATTTGTTTTTCTTGTTGAAGTACCAAAGCGTGGACCTTGCGTGTATCCGGAAGAGGACTCATCATTAGAATTGATCCTCGAACAACGGCATAGGATTCGTTCAATCCCATAAGAAATTGCATGACTCTTTCTTTCTCTTCACGATCTGCAAGTTTCTTCAATCCTCCACGATTACAAGATGGAGGTTCATGATATGAGGCCAATTCATCCCAAAGTGCCTTCATCTTGGTATAGTAAATAGAAAGAGATTGTTGTCCCTGACGATGTTCGACAATTTCTTGTCGAATTTGGTAAATTCTAGAATCATTACCTTGTGAAAATCTTTCCTTGAGATCATTCCAAACTTCTGTCACGGTTTCGGCATAAATAACACTGCTAGCTATGTCTGGATGAATTGAATTTAGAATCCATGACAACACCATGTCATTGCTTCGCTGCCATATTGGAAACTTCGAGTCCGTAGGTTTTGGTGCTTTAACGGTTCCATTGACGAAACCAATTTGATTCTTCGTGCTAAGACTGATGCGCATAGCATGACTCCACTGCCCGTAGTTGTACCCTTCAAGCAGTTTGGTGACCAAAACAATTCCCGGATGATCCGAGTGATGTAAAGCAAGTGGATCTGAAACATCAATTGATGCTTCTGTGGTTTTTATTTCCTGATCAATTGATGCTTCTATGGTTTTCATTTCACCCATCGTGTTATGTTTGAAGCGGAAGGTGTTTAGATTTCAAGAGTCACCAGGATCGGTGCTCTAATGCCATGTTAAAATATTGAAGGAAGAAGGAAACGAAATGGAGAAACTTTGTGTATATTGCTCTGTATATTTTATGTCCTGTGATACAAGAGATTTATACAAGTAATAAAGCTCTATTCTAAGGAAATAAACTGATTTCTAGCTAATCACATGTTTAATGCCCATAATCATTCTAAATCAGAATCTGCAGATTGATTCCTGTAATTACTCCAAATCTCAAAATCATTCTAAATCAGAATCTGCAGATTGATTCCTGTAATTACTCCAAATCTCAACTCTTTCAGATTGCAAATTGATTGTTTTCCTTTGATAGTTTCATACGTGTTAGCCATATTGATTTTTCTATTGATTACAAATATTCAGTTATTACATATTGGATTGTCTTCGTTCCAGTTTATATTATTTTGAAGTATTATTTTGACTTGTTAAGGTTTAACTACTTTCTTAAGTTTACCAGATATAGTACTGTATTGTGATGTATAGAACCTTGCATATCTAACAGGAGTAATTTTATTAGACTCGCGATGGTTTTGATATATAACAAGTTTTACTTAGCTAATTTAGAGGCGTGATTGATTTATGTCACTACTGTGATCACTATCCCTTATACGATAAGAGTTTTTCCTTGTATAATAAAAATTTTGCATGTTAAACATCTAATTTTCACCATACAAAATGATGAAATGTCATTACCAATGATCTAGGAAGAGTAATCTTTTTAAACACATAGCAATTATGATCCTAAGTTGGCCATAGTGAATTTGTGGGCGTAACAAGTTTATATCAAAACAGTAATCACAAGTTCTTGTAGGGTAAGAATCGCTCTTTGTATAATAAAAATTTTGTACGTTAAATATCTAATTTTCACAAGTTCTTGTAGGGTAAGAATCGCTCATTGTATAATAAAAATTTTGTACGTTAAATATCTAATTTTCACCATATATACACTACAAAAAAAACAGACAAAGGTCACAGATAATATTCGGTCTACTACGGCAAAGCGACAGAACAATGACCGAAAATTTTATGAAACGTGATCAGGAGCAATAAATATACAGTATACTGCTCTTAACAGAGTAGTTGAAAGAATTTTTAAAAAAAACAAAATATTAATCTGTGTATTCTGTTATGAACAGTGACACAAATGCGATGAAGACGGCTTTCCTTCCTATCAAGCTTAATAAAGAGTAGTAATTGTGATGATATGAAATCACACACTTCTTTTTTTATATATTTTTGTGGTGAAAATATTATGAAACAGTATATATTACATTATTAGATATATTTTATGACTTTACAGAATATAACATGCCGTTATATAAAATTCAAATCTTGTAATTGACAATATAGAGGAACAGCGTAAAATCTCATACGTAATTGTATTTCATAAGGCGATATTCTTCATGGGATCACTACGCTGGTATAAAAGTAAGTACATACTAAGTCATATTCTCAGTATCAATATATTATATATACCTAGTTATCATAGAGAAATGCGGGCAAGCGTGGAGAAATTAATACTTCTAGAGGATTTGCCTTCATCAAGAGCAGACCTAGGCCTTCTTTCATATTCACTGGTAAGTTTGATGGTGTTGTAAAATTAAAATCTTGAAGCAAGCGAGCAATTTGTTCGCAATGCATATGTAATTCCTGGACAAGATCTTCTTCCAGAACCAAAGGGTATGTACTCGAAATGACGTCCATAAACATCTACCTCTGCATTGGTTGTCAAAAATCGATCTGGTTGAAATTCATTAGGGTCTAGCCAAATACGAGGGTCACGGTGTAATTTCCATGCATTCACCAATAAGTGAGTGCCTCTTGGGATAAGGTAACCTCCCATATTACAATCATTTATGGCTTGATGTGGTACCAAAAGGGGTCCTGGTAGATATAGACGAAGTGTTTCTTTAACAATAACATGAAAATAGGTTAAATTCTTGGTATCAAATTCATCTATCCATCTATCTCTGCCAATCTTGTTATCTATTTCTTCTTGGGCGCGCTTCATAGCATGTCTATTGTCCAATAGTAGTGAAATGAGCCATGTGAGAAGAACAGATGAGGTGTCCGTGCTTGCCAAAATAATATTCTGCATAATAATTAGACCAAGGTCTCAAAGTCAACGGAGAAGCATAAACTGGCAAAGAACATTACTGTAGAAGTCGCATCGACAAAGATATGACCCTTAAAAGAACAAAGTATAAGAAATGAAACAAAAATCCCAATTATACCATTACCATTCTCCTAGATTACCCAATATCTTATTTGATCACAAATATATCATCACTGGAAACAATTAATAGGTACTAGCAGTTTGACAAAAAAAAAAAAAAGTACTAGCAGTTCTGTTGTGTTCTTTTTTATTTTATTTTATATATTTAAGAAATGTTTAAATCGTACAACACATATCAAATATCACCTACGAGAATTGATCTCACAATCTTTTACATTCATACCGAGAAGCATACTATTAGATTAAAAGTAAGAACCTTCAGAATGTTGATGATCCAATATTGTACTATTGTAGTATAAATGATGTGAAAATCTATTTTTGGAACATTAATGGCGTGTTATTTTGGCATCACCTGCATTCAAGTCCTTTGACGTGGATCTACGGGGATGTCATGTACAAGACTCCAAAAGCAAAATATTTTATTTGCATTCATAAGGATAGATCTAATTGATGAAGGTAAAATATTTTATTGTCATATAAAGGATATGAAAATATTTTATTTTCATATATAGGATATGAAAAATATATATTACCCAATAGCTGAGTGAGATAATCATGCAACGACTTGTTGTAATAAAAAGTTTTAAGTTCAAAGAACGGCATCAACATTCATTATACCAAAAGAAAAAAAAAATGTATTCAACGATTAAATGAAGTGTAAATCCTCTGGTAGTTCCTAATGTTGGTTAAGAATTTTAATCTATTCCCTTTTACCCATTTTAGTCACTAAAATTACGTACACTCTTAGCCCCTATGAGTCTAATTTGCATTAACTGACATGGCCCGTATGAGTCTAATTTGCAACTGCCATCCAAAGGCTTGTTCTGTTTAAATTAAAATAGGGGAAAGGAAAGGGTATCCTTCTACCACTGGCCATTTGGTCAAATGGTATGATTTTCGTTTTAAATATAAAAATTCTCGAGATCAATCTCTATATATAACATTATAAGTTATATAAAATAGTTTAAAGCTGGATTCTCTCTCTCCTTTGTTTTAAATATGTTTGGAGTGAGAGGGAAATGAATCCTCCCACCAAAGGTCAAAAATTGATCCCTAAAAATTGCCGTAAAAGAGAGGGAAGAGATTTAATCCAAACTTTTAATTTCCTTTTTCCAAAATCAAATAAAAAAATGTAAAATTCTTTATAATGCTTTCGTTTATGATTTGTGCAATCCAAATATGAGGATTCTTCTTTGTTTCTTTTTTCTTTATGATGCTTTCCCTAGTGAATCAAAATAGATCTAAAGGAATATTATATATTGCACAAATTACGTTCTAATTAGTTTTGGATATGTCTAGTTTAACTTTTTTCATAGAACTTGCAAATCGTATTAGAGAGACCTAAATGTGTAATATTGGAGTAAAAGACAGATAGCACAGAAATAACTAAATTCGCAATTCCCAAAAGACATGCTAGAATATTTGAGCAATTTCATGCTGAATAAATTAGTATGAAACACAACACTCTTTTTGAAGTCACTTATAGATTTTTTTTTTTCATGATGGAGAACATTTCTAGAAAGCCCTAGAGTTTACACTAGGATCTGGATGTCAAGACGTGATTCACCTGAAAATGGTATGGTCTAATTTAGTTAGGTACATGATCTATTAGGAGTGGTCCTAAGGAGAATATACACTATAATATTTTTTTATCTATTGTAACATTTAATATACTTAAAACTATAATTGCAAAAAGACTAAAACCATTGCAAATAACTTTAACTTGTTGCATATAGTGTCATTGTATATGGTCTCGTTGCAAATTCTTTATTGCTATGGTTTTTTTATAATAATAAGCAATATTTTAAAACCTTTGCCAAAAAGTAATTTTATGAGCAGTTAATAGCAAAAACTGATTAGAAAAATATTTTATATTGCAAAAGATTGATTTTATGCAACGGTTAATAAGACTCCTTTTGCAACGATTTTTTATTTTTCAATTAGATATTGTAGGAAAATCTAAACTGTTATAGTGATAGTTCCTAACTGATTCTAACTCAAGTGATAACCAAGTCTCCCACACACACACAGCTCAAACACTCAATTATTAAGCTAACCCTTTGGAGTTCATTATAGTTATTTTTTTTTTTAAAGATGAGGACTCTTAATTAGGAAGCCCTTTGTACTCACTCCAAAACGTGCCAAACCCAACAAATCACGACCCAACAGGAGGATATATGATTTAGGCAAGCCTAATATAAGGTCCATCAGAACTAAATCCAAGGAAATTAACTTTCTAGATGATCCAAATTCAAAATGCGAGTAAGTTTTTAATGTCGCACTCTAAACACTCAACCATTAGACTAATTAGATTACAGAAAAGGTACTTAGAATGTTTGTACATTCTCCATAAAAACAAGGGAAAATTGGTACATTGCATCAATCATAACTAAGTCAACATTAACTACCACCCAAATATCACATTTTACGTGTATATTTGGTTGGTATGCTAATTTAAGAAAGTTTTTAATTCTCTCTCTCCTTTTTTAGTAATGTTTTATGTCACCCATTTACCCATCATTTGTATGAGAAGAATTAATGTATTAAATATCGAGTCTTTCGTGTATATGGTAGAAATTCTATTATATAAAGAAGGGTAATTGGATGATATATAACATTACTTCTTCTTTTAATATGCCAACTAAGCATATACATATAAGATGATATTTGGGTGATAAAATAAAGTGACAACTAATATTACTCTAAAGAAAAAGAGTAATGTTATGCATCACCCATTTTTTCACCACCATTTTATCGCCTCCTATGTGGAATCATACATGGCATACTAACTAAACAATTTTTATTTATTTTTCTTCTTTTTAATTATTTTTCTGTCTCTTAATTCATACTTACTCAAAATACTTTTATTTCTTTGTTTAACCATATCAGAGCTCTTGACCAAAAAAAATATATATATATATATATTGAAACCATATGAAACCATATCAGACCTCTTAAGCAATTTTTTTATTCTTTCTTGCTATGTTTCGTTTGTAACTGTTTCGTTTTTCTTTCTTGGTGTGCATCATATTGAAACCATATGAAGAAGCTTAGAGCGCATTAAAACCGTTAAGGTACAAAGAAGAGAAACAAATGTGGTGGTGGGTTTAGATTATAATAATATAGTTTGCACGCATTGGGTTAATTGAGATTGGAGATAGAAAAAGCTACAAGCAATGTCTTTCCGTAGATTATGTTTTAATTTCTTGTATGTAGAACCGTTGAATCTAAAATCATTAATTCTTCAATCAAAATGACACACAGCAAGAAAGAAAGAAAAAAGAAAATTATTTTGAGTAAATATTGGTTTTTTTTTTTGGCTAATTGAATTATTGTTGTTTCTCAAATATTTGGGTCTGATATGTTTTTTTTTGTCAAGAGGTCTAACATGATTAAACTAAAAAAGAAAAAAATATATTTTGAGTAAATATTTATTAAGAGAGAGAAAAAAAATTAAAAAAGAAAAAATAAATAAAATTAGTCTAGTTGGTAAGATTTTACGTAAGACGTTATAAAAATGTGATAAAAGAAGTTTATATATAGTATTACGCAAATAAAAACTATTGGTGTACATACCATTATTGTTGCCTTGATTATAGTTTCGCGTGTATATCCATAGGTCGTTTCGTCTCCAATCACGGAAAGCATCACGTCTATGAAATCTTGTTCCATGTCGTTCTCCTTCTTCAATCTCCTCTTGGCATGTTCATCAATCCAACTCTGGAAAATAACATCAAGTTCTTTTGAAATGCGCTTCATGTTCTTAATATCCCCATGAAAATCTAACCGTCTCAACCATGGAAATGGAATTTGATCGGACAGTCGAAATTCTCCTGCTGCATAGGTAAACTCCTTGACGAGTCTCCTAAAACGTTTAGCTTCTTCATTTTCTACACCAATCACAGAATTAATATACCTCTTCCCAGCTATTGTCTTCACAATCATATTCAATGCCAACTGCTCAAACCATTTACTAATCACCACCAATTGTTGTTCTTCTCTACAACTGAGTACAACTCTTTCATGCTTTCTTCTACTTCAGAAATTCTGACATGCTTGAGTTTCTCCAGCCTCCTAGTAGAGAGTAATTCGAGCATAACTATTTTCCTTATGTGACGCCAGTAAGGACCATATGGTGCGAGCCCAAATGCTGCATAGTTGTATGCGAGATATTTACCTGTAGTAGAAGGCGCACGGGTCGGGAAAACCCTATTGTTGTAGGTGAAGCATTCCTTAACAGCTTCCCTACTGCTAATCACAAGTGCGCAGTCTGCACCTAGCCGAATAGTGAAAATTGGACCCATCTTATTTGGCGCCTCTTAATAAATGGAGGTGGCCTATAATTGGCAAGGCACCTGATGGTTCTGGGGGTGACTTGCCCTTACTCTTCAGACCACGATTCTTTCTTTGCCATAGATGGTATAATGATAGTAAAAGCACAAGACAAGCAATAACTGGAGACAAATGACCAATAAAATCCATAACAGAAATGGGGTAAATTGATGGAGAAGCTGTTTATATCTGATCCATGGTGTTAATCATGATTCTTTTTCTGTTTCTCTTTTTGCCTTTTATAAGGCACACGTTATTCATATTACTTGCAGAAGTTCAACTCATTATTAAATAACATTACTTCTTTATGCCTGTCCGCCTACACCAGCCGAATTTTACATCATCCAACTATTTATAACGAAATCTGGCGTATTCTTAGTGAATTGTTGACCGAAAAAAATAAATGGAGTGTGGCTCATTTACTTTTAAGTCTTGTTATATGTCGCTGTGTATTTGTTTCATCCAGACAATGAAAGTTATATTTCTACAAAATCGTTGCTAATTCGTTCGCAAAGGTTTTGCGTGCTTTTTTTCACGCCAAATATTTTGTGTCGAATCCGTAACAAAACATGAATTTCGCCTCTAAATTTTTTATAATTGCCAATAAAAATAAAATATATCTTCATTCGGCAACTAAGTGGCAACCAACGTTGATAAAATTATATATTTTATATATATAATTTGATAAACATAAGATATCTATGTCGCTAGACCATGGCAAAATTTGCAATGATTTTGCGACAAAATTATAAAGGTAGTCACCCATTTCCGAACTGAACACGAAACCTGCAAAACAAAGGCACCACCTGTAGTTATTTTAGAGGACCTCCTCTGTCAATCAAGTGAGGTAATGAGTCCGAGTACGAACAATAGGCAATAGAACTTAAGAATAGCAATTTTAAATAAAGAATGAGTTATCTAGTAACTGTTGGGGTGGTATTTATATATACTATCGAGTAATGCAATTGAGAAACCATGATGATATATAAGACATGGTCAAAAGAATATTGTGCACATGGAATGGCACAAGTTGGAGCATGGGCATTTAATCGGATAACGTGATTTCCAACTCATTCTCTGTGAAATACAGATTAGCAGTTGCAGCGACGGATTGCAGTGCCCGCGGCTATAGATAGCAGACTCACTTCACAGTTTCAAACACACGGAAAACAGAGAGAAAATGTAAAGAGTTTCTCCTATTATTTTTTATTGTCTTTATTTTATGAGTATAAATTAATTAGTTTCTCTTATTATTTAAAAAAGTGTAATTGTGCTCTCCTTATATTTGAGAGAAAATTATTGTAAAATATTCTTATATTATAGTGAATCCTCCTATACTTGTCCGCGGTTTTACCTCAATTTATTTGAAAAATTTTCTCGTAAAAATTATTGTCTCAATTATCTTTTTTTCTCAATCTTATTTTAATTGAGTGATATTGTTTTACACCGATCATTCTGTTGCATCATGACCCAACACTTTTTATATTAAATTATTATAAGTATTAAAAAATATATAAAAAGTAATTATTCGTCGCTTTTGTCGTTTACAATTTGAATTCCTCATAACCATAGGGTGGCCATACGCCAAAACACGACAATTTGATGATAATCACAATGGACAAACCTATATTATGGCGCCCCCTCACCTCAAAAGTTTTTTTAAAAATATTTATATTTTGAACATATTTTTAGACTAAAAAAATAAATTTAGTCCTTAATAAAATAAAAATTATATATAATTGTTAAAATATGTAAATTTAGGCTCCGTTTGTTTGTCATAAAATAATTTACTTGTGTAAAATGTTTTCCGTAAAAAATATTTTCTTGGAAAATAAAATATTTTATAAGACTTCATTTGTTTGTCGTAAAATAACTTGTTGGGAAAAAATATTTTTTCGGAAAATAAATTACTAAAAAATATTTTTTGGTGTTTGGATATATCGTGAATTCCGCAAAATATTTTCTTCTTTCAAAGTCCTGTAAAACATTTTACAAAATTTTGTACTAGCTATAATTGTTGACCGAAAAATATTTTACGGTTGACTAATTTTACTGTATTACCAAATACCGTAAAATTAAAAAAAAGCAACTGTAATTTTTTATAATAAAATATTTTATGATTGACTAATTTTTCGATATTATTAAATATCATAAAATTTAAAAAATATTTAAAAAAAAATATTTTACGTCAAACATACAGAGCTTAGAAAATATTTTACAGCAAACATACAGACTAACCTCCACTTAACAAAAATTTGGGATTCGCCTCAGATAATTCCTTAGTAAGCAAAAGGTGCACCTGCGGTACCTAAGAGATGTCTGTATGCCACGTACGCAAATATAATGGCCTTAGAAATGGTTTGTCGTTTTCTTTTCACTCAAGTGGAGATAAGATGTCGGTGATGTATTAATTAATAATTTTAAAAATTACTTTTCCCCTTCTGTCTTTTTCTAGTAGAAATTTCAACTTATCAAACGAATTGTCGAAGATGGTAGTTCCAATGGTTTGCCATTTTCCAACGAGCACTTATGTGGAGGAAATTATTGTGGATAATGCCAAAATGGTGGAAGGTAGGAGCCAATCTGAATTCGCAGACAGTATCTCTTTCTTTATGCTTGCAAATAATTTTATACACTACTTTTTTTTTTTGGCAATAAACATTGATTTTTATATACTTAAAAGAATTAAAATTTCAGATTTTTTTTTTCAGTTTTAATAGGAGATCGGCCTTGTTAAGCCAACAAAAAAGGCCTTTTTACCTTTTCTAGCCCTCTTGAGGCGTACGGCTTCAAATGCTTGTTATAAATATACATGATGGGCCATTATGTTATCATTTCACAAAGTAAATAGAGAGATTAATTCAAGAATGCTACATAGAATAATAAGTACATAATTGAAGTGAAAATCAATTTCAACGTACTTGGTAGGCATATGAACACCAAATTGATCAAATAAAAGAGATTGCAGCTTAGTCGTCGCATAGGCAAGCGTATTAGGTAGAAGTAGCAATAATTTAGTAGTGCTATTAAAAGAATGGAATCATAAGCTTCTATGCTATGTCCATTTCGGGTAAAGGTCTAACCACCTCAACAACACCACCCCCCCCCCCCCCCCACCCCAACCACCCACCCACAATTTATTGACTGATACAAAAAAAAAAAGGTAAAGAAAGATAGGATAGCATAGGTGGTGGAATACAGACAAATAGGGAATTAGTTACTTGACTCGATGGATACAAGGAACTCCCTTCGACTCAGATACGAAATTAATGTTGAGTCAACAATTATCAAGAGGGCTACTACCGAGTTAGATCAAGTCGATCTATTCCCTTGTATATTAAAATACATATCGAAAAATTTGAATATCTAGAAATTAAAAGGACATGATGATCCAACGTGGGGTATCCAAAATCCATAGCAAACAATCGGATTCCTATTAGCGTTGTTGATATTTCTATTGATTATTAGTTTATTACACATATTGGGTTAGTACATATAGGAGTTTGTCTTCGTTCGAGTTCATAATATTTGTTTGTGATTACCCTTAAGTTCAGCTCAAATGTTTTCTTCACCAGGAATTTTTTCGCTTGTTTTGTTATTTGTTGTCTTTGAATATCAGGCTACTGAAAGTAAGTATATACGAGTTTATTGCCCACCCTATTGGATCAGCTTTCCAATAATCACGTGATATTTTGGGTTATTATTATTTGGAATGATTTTTTGGAGTACCTCGTGAACTCGCCTTAAATATTTTGAAGTATTATTTTGACTTATTTAAGGTTTCAGCTAATTTGGTATATGTTTGCCAAATATTATATTTTGTCAAAAATTGATATAGTTGAAATTCATTAGGGTCTAACTTCACTAACAAATGAGTGCCTCTAGGTATAAGGTGACCACCCATGCACGTTACAATCTTCCATGGCTTGATGTGGTACCAAAAAGGGTCCAAGTAAATATAGGCGAAGTATTTATTTAACAATGATGTGAAAATAACTTAAATTCTTAATATCAAATTCATCTATTCATCTATCCATCTATCCATCTATCCATCTATCCATCTATCTTTTCCAATCTTGTGATCTATCTCTTCTTAGGCCCGCTTCATAACGTGTCTATTATTCGATTGTAGTGAGATAGCCATGCGAGAAGAAGAGATGAGGTGTCCGTGCTTGCTAAAGAAGAAAAGCCATATCAAAGTAACTTAGTTGTGGCATAGGCAAGGGTATTAGGTAGAAGGAGCAACAATTTACTATTGCGAATGGAGCCTATATTAGAAGAATGGAACCACCTATATGTGAGCAATAAAATTTTGGTGCAAGTCAAAAGAAGATAAAAAACAATGGGAAATGAAGAAAAATCTTTGGTTACAAAGTTAGGCACACATAATTTTGGGTTGATTTTACACTACATGTGGGAAGACTTTTGGTACAAGATGAGCCTATAAATAGAGGCTCATTCTTCACCATTTGTGCATCACCAAAACATTCCAAGTTAGAGAGAAAACATAAACTTTCTCCTGAGTATTTTTTCTTCATCTTTTGTTGTTCTATATTTGTGAGTGAGAGTTAGTTTCTCCTATTATTTGAGAAAGTGATATTGTTCTCTCCTTATATTAGAGAGAAGGTTATTGTAAAATATTCCACATCATAGTGAAATCCTCAATTACTTGTCTGTGGTTTTTCCTTCAATTTGTTTGAGGGTTTTCCACGTAAATATTGTGTCTCTACTTTCTCTGTTCTCATTCATATTTTAACTGCGTAATACTGTTTGTCTCCGACCATTCCACTGCGCTGATATCCAACAGTGGTATTAGAGCCACTGGTTACGGGTCACTGGTATACATACAGGGTTACTGTTCATAGTTACTATTCATGCATATGGAATAGTACTATTCACAGTAAAATAGTGGGAGCCGGTTCAAGTTACGAAGCAGATCGTTGTTAATACTATAGCGGCAAAATTTGAAATCGAGAAGTTTAACTGGAGAAATTTTTTCCTATGGAAATTGAAGATGAAGGCAATCTTAAGAAAGGAGAATAGGTTGGCAGCAATTGGAGACAGACCAGTGGAGGTGACGGACAACAAGTGGAAAGAGATGGATGACAACGCTATGGCTAATCTGCACCTGGCATTGGCAGATTCGGTATTGTCAAGCGTTGAGGAAAAGAAGTCAGCAAAAGAAATCTGGGATGCGCTAACTAAACTGTATGAGGTCAAGTCATTTCACAACAAGATTTTCTTGAAGAGGAGACTCTACACCCTTCGGATGAGTGAGTCCACATCAGTGACAAATCACATCAATACCTTAAATACATTATTCTCTCAATTGACTACAATTGGGCATAAAATACGGAGCTTGAACGTGCAGAAATTCTACTTCAAAGTATACCTGATTCATATGATCAACTCATCATTAGTTACACTAACAATGTTCTTTCAGATTTTGTTATTTTTGATGATGTTGCAGCCGCTGTTCTAGAAGAGGAATCTAGGCGCAAAAGTAAAGAAGACAGAATCGAAAGTTCACAACAAGCAGAGGCATTATCAATGGTGAGAGGTAGATCAACGGAACGTGGCTCTAGTGGGAGCAACAACCATGGTAGATCAAAATCAAGGAGTAGAAAAAATATCAAATGCTACAACTGTGGCAAGAAAGGGCACTTCAAGAAGGATTGTTGGAGCAACAAAAAGAATCCCGAGGTGACAAATTCTCAGGGATGTGTGGCGACTGCACCAGATGATGGAGATATTTTATACAGCGAAGCAACAACTGTATCAAAAGGCAGAAAGGAGCTCACTGATGCTTGGATAATGGATTCGGGAGCAACATGGCATATGACCTCTCGTAGAGAATGGTTCCACACCTATGAACCTGTCTCTGGAGGATCTGTGTACATGGGTAATGATCATACCTTGGAGATTGCTGGTATTGGTACCGTCAAAATTAAAATGTATTATGGTACCATTCGCATTATTCAAAGGGTACAACACATGAAGGACTTGAAGAAGAACCTATTGTCCATTGGACAATTGGATGACCTTGGCTGCAAGACCCATATCGAGGAGAGGATCATGAAGGTTGTCAAAGGAGCGCTTGTGGTGATCAAGGTAGAAAAGATCGGGGTAAATCTATACATGCTTTTGGGAGATACGTTGCAGGAGGCAGATGTATCAGTTGTATCAGCCGGTCAAGAAGAATCAACTATAATGTGGCATGGCAGATTGGGCCACATGAAAGAACGAGGCTTGAAGATTCTTGCTGAACGTAATCTCCTACCCGGGCTCAAGACGGTAAACTTACCTTTTTGTGAGCACTGTGTTACCAGTAAGCAGCATAGATTGAAATTTGGGAGATCTACTGCCAGAAGCAAACACATTCTAAACTTGATCCATTCAGACATTTGGGAATCACCGATTTTGTCCCTAGGAGGAGCCAAATACTTTGTATTATTTATTGATGATTACTCTAGGAGACTGTAGGTGTATCCAATCAAGAACAAGTCAGATGTGTTTCCAATATTTAAAACATTCAAAACGCTGGTAGAACTTGAATCCGGGAAAAGGATCAAGTGTTTGAGGACGGACAATGGAGGAGAATACACTGATGGGAGCTTCTTGGTATTTTGCAAGCAAGAGGGTATTCAGAGGCAATTTACTGTTGCACATATACCTCAGAAAAATGGTATAGCAGAGCGGATGAACAGAACTCTTCTTGAAAGAATGAGAGCTATGTTGGAAACTGGAGGTCTAGCCAAATCATTTTGGGTAGAAGCAGTTAGAACTGCCTGTTACGTGATAAACCGGTCACCGTCAACTGCAATTGGGTTGAAGACACCAATGAAAATGTGGACCGGAAAACCCGCAGATTATTCTACCTTGCACATATTTGGATGTCCGACATATGTGATGTATGGTTCCCAATAAAGAACAAAGCTGGATCCAAAATTCAGGAAATGTGTATTCTTCGGAAATGCTGATGGTGTTAAGGGGTATCGCCTGTGGGATTCTACTGCCCACAAGGTTGTCATCAGCAGATATGTGATATTTGTAGAAGATAAACTGCAAAGTGAAGACGACAGCAACACTTCAAAGGAAACTACTACAATACAAATTGAAGATAAGTCAGAACAAGGAGATGCTTCTTCTGAAGCTACATCGGAGCACGAGGAACAAGAACCAGATGATGCTGAGGTTATAGAAGTCCGACATTCATTGCGTCAGACAACAAGACCAACTTGGCATTCAGATTTTGTCATGGCGAGCAATGCTGCATACTGTCTTCTAACGGAGGATGGAGAGCCATCTACCTTTCATGAGGCTATAAAAAGTCCCGATGTTGCCCTGTGGATGACAGCAATGCAGGAAGAAATTGAAGCTCTACATAAAAACAAGACGTGGGAGCTTGTTCCACTACCACCTGGACGGAAAGCTATTGATAACAAATGGGTCTACATGATCAAGCGAGATAGTAATGACCAAGTGGAGCGATATCGTGCAAGACTGGTGGTGAAAGGATATGCTCAGAAAGAAGGAATTGACTTCAACGAGATATTTTCTCATGTGTTAAGACTTGCAACTATCAGAGTAGTCTTGGCCATGTGTGTTGTATTAGATTTACATCTAGAACAGTTAGATGTAAAGACGGCTTTTCTTCATGGTGAGCTTGAAGAAGAGATTTATATGATTCAACCAGAAGGTTTTATTGAGAAAGAAAAAGAAAACTTGGTTTGCAGGTTGACCAAATCTCTGTATGGTTTAAAGCAGGCACCAAGGTGTTGGTACAAGAGATTTGATTCCTTCATGATTAGCCTCGGGTATAACAGACTCAATTCAGACCATTGTACGTACTACAAGAGGTTTGGCGATGATTATCATTCTGCTGTTGTACGTGGACGACATACTGGTAGCAGGTCCCAGTAAAAATCAAGTCCAAGAACTAAAGGCATAGTTGGCTGGGGAGTTTGATATGAAGGATTTGGGACTAGCAAACAAGATTTTAGGGATGCAAATTCACCAAGATAGAGAAGGCAAGAAGGTATGGATTTCCCAAAAGAATTATTTGAAGAAAATCTTGCGGCGCTTCAATATGCAAGATTGTAAGGAAATCTCGACCCCGCTTCCTGTCAATTACAAATTATCATCAAGTATGTGCCCTAGCACTGAAGTGGAAAGGATAGAAATGTCTTGAGTACCGTATGCATCAGCAGTGGGAAGTCTCATGTTCGCTATGATATGTACGAGACCAGATATTGCTCAAGCAGTTGGTGCGGTCAGTCGGTTCATGGCGAATCCTGGTAGAGAGCATTGGAATGTTGTTAAGAGGATCCTAAGATACATCAAAGGGACCTCGGATGTTGCATTATGTTTTGAAGGATCAGAATTTATTGTCAAGGGTTTTGTTGATTCTGATTTTGCAGGTGATACCGATAAACGGAAATCCACTACAGACTATGTGTTTACAGGTGCAGGGGGCGTGATAAGCTGGATATCTAAATTACAGACTGTTGTGGCCCTATCTACAACAGAGGCTGAATACATGGCAGCTACACAAGCCTGTAAAGAAGCAATCTGGATTAAACTGTTAATGGAGGAGCTCGGGCACAAACAAGATAAAATTCCCTTGTTTTGTGACAGTTAGAGTGCCTTGCACATTGCAAGGAATCCAGCATTTCATTCCAGGACGAAACACATAGGTGTTCAATATCACTTTGTTCAAGAAGTAGTGGAGGAAGGGAGTGTGGATATGCAGAAGATTCACACCAACGAGAACCTAGCAGATGTCATGACAAAGCCAATCAACGTTGACAAGTTTGTTTGGAGTAGATCCTCCTTTGGCCTAGCAAAGACGTAAGCAACATGGAATTGAAAAGTATGGAGAGATTTGAAGTGTCACCAAAATTTTAAATGGGAGAATGTGAGCAATAAAATTTTGGTGCAAGTGAAAAGAAGACAAAAAGCAATGGGAAATGAAAAAAAATCTTTGGTTGCAAAGTTAGGTACACACAATTTTGGGTTGATTTCACACTACATGTGGGAAGACTTTTGGTGCAAGATGAGCCTATAAATAGAGGCTCATTCTTCACCATTTGTGCATCACCAAAATATTCCAAGTTAGAGAGAAAACATAAGATTTCTCTTGAGTATTTTTCTTCCTCTTTTGTTGTTCTATATTTGTGAGTGAGAGTTAGTTTCTCCTATTATTTGAGAGAGTGATATTGTTCTCTCCTTATATTAGAGAGCATGTTATTGTAAACTACTCTACATCATAGTGAAATCTTCCATTACTTGCCCGTGATTTTTTCCTCGATTTGTTTGAGGGTTTTCCACGTAAATATTGTGTCTCTACTTTCTCTGTTCTCATTCATATTTTAGCTGCGTGATACTGCTTGTCCCCGACCATTCCGCTGCGCCGATACCCAATAGTATATATATTAGAAGAATGGAACCATAGGCTCCTATGTCATGTCCATTTCGAGTAAAGGTCTAACCACCTCAAATATCTCTCTCTCCCCCCTCCCTCGCTCCCTCCTTCCCGGGCCGTCTCTGGCAAAATTATAATTATTATAGTATGATAGACGATGAAATAATTTTCAATAGTGAATCACTTGACTTAGAGGGAGAGCCCTCCAACTCAAGTATAAAATCAATCTTGAGTCAACAATTTTCACATCCTCATCCTCTAAAAACTTTAGAAGTAAAGGCAGGAGATCAGAATTTACAATTTTAAGTCTGAGCTTCTCATCAGCAGTCAAGTTCCATAATGTACAAATACTTTGCTCCTTCACCTGCAAAATTAATTGAAGTTTTTCCTAAAATTTTGTTTGTCAAGATTGACGTGGATAGAAAACTATGATGAGATTACTTTTCTCATACATTAGAACATAAATAAGATCGCCTTAACAGGGCAGTTATTTCTTCTACTACCCCACTTGCAGCCACAGAATCTCTGTATTGATTAACTGAGGATATAGTCCTCAACAGACCAGCAGCTGGTTCACATGCAGAATCAGAATCGGATTTCAAAAGATTCACGGTTAGATTAACAGCTCCATGAAACTGCATGATAGTATCAACATACTTTTTTCCTCCAACTGAATACTTCCAGAGTGCAACTATTGCCTGTTCTCTATCAAGAGGATCATTGTCTAACCCAAGCATCCGAACAAACAATGCCACATACCCATCACCGGTGCTAAATAAGGTCTTCTTTAATTCATCAACATCCTGATATTGAAGCGGAAAGACGATTCATCAAGTATACCTCTAGCAGACGGGGCATCTATCAACTTGATGACTTCTTTTAAGTAAAGAAAAGAGTACATGAACAAATATCAGTAAAAAGTAAAACTAGGTGTATTATCACCCACATATATCTCTTTGCACCGTTATATAACAATGGTAAGAAAAGTTATTGCTAGGATAATTTAACTAAACTAACTTTTGTAATGTTGGGCGGTATATCTGATATATCATGTCAATCAAAGTTTTGAGCATTCCATTCATGGTAGAGAATTTGGTGTATGATCACTATTATGAGAAATAATAAAATTGATGCTAACAACTTAAAGCCCTCCCTAACAGATAACATATCAAGTGATAATGAATTAGTCCAAAACAAAATCCAGAATTTAAACAAATATGATGTACTTAGAATACTATGCCTCAGTCATGATACACAATATAGCAACAGTATATCTGGATCACTAATACTAATACAAGTTAATCAGTTCATTCTTCGAAAAAAATTCACTCCCAAGAAGGAAAGAAGTACTGCACCAATGCTTTCATACATATCTGAGGCACTTACTTAACCTCGTATATATAAAATTGGGTAAATAGCACCACAACCCCTTATACTTTAGAAAAAGTGCACAGGACCCCCCTGTGGTTTAAAAAGTGCACCGGAACCCCCTGTGGTTTTAAAAGTATAGCACCACAGACCCCTCCGTTAAAAAAACAGTTACTTTTAACGGAGAGTGCGTTACACGCGCGTTTGGTGCGATTTTTCATATTTTTAGACATAAATTATTACTTAATTAGACAAAAATGCCCTTATATATTTTTTTTTTTTCTTTTTTTTTTTCTCCCAATGCAATTTTCACAAAAAATTTAAAAAAATAATAAAAACCCATCTTCCTCAAACCACCGCGCCCCCCCCCCCCCCTCTCTCCCCCCCCCCCCTCCACCCTCACCGTCAACCCCCTACCCCCACCTACCCCACCATCACACCCACCTCGTCACCCCACCGTTACCCCCACCCCTCCAAAAACCTGCAAATCTTTATATATATATATATATATGTGTGTGTGTGTGTGTGTGTGTGTGTGTGTGTGTGTGTGTGTGTGTGTGTCTATATATATATATATATATATATATATATGTGTGTGTGTGTGTGTGTGTGTGTGTGTGTGTATGTGTATGTGTGTCTGTGTGTGTGTCTGTGTGTGTATGTGTGTGTGTGTGTGTGTGTGTACGTCTCTGTGTGTGTGTATGTCTGTGTATGTGTGTGTGTGTGTGTGTGTGTGTGTGTGTGTAAACAAAAAAGAAAAGAAAAAGAGAAATAAAAAATAAAAAATTGAAGGGCATTTTAGTCTTTTTATATAATTCAGTTAAATTTGTTGATGGAAAATTAGGAAGGGAGTGCGTGTACACGGTTTGAAAACCACAGGGGGTTCCGGTACACTTTTTAAACCACAGGGGGGTCCTGTACACTTTTGCTAAAGTATAAGGGGTTGTGGTGCTATTTACCCTATAAAATATGTTGCCAAAAAAAAAAAAAATGTTCTCTTGTCATACACTTGATGGACAATGTAGAAGAAAACCTGAAGGTCATATTATCACTCTCTCACGCAAATAAGAAAAATGGCATGTATCATTAAGTTAAATGAATACTATGTTTAGAAGCATTAGTAACTTCACTATAGCTATGTAACTGCAGTAATAGCATGTAATGAACTTTAACCATGGCAAGGACGACTTTGACAACTAATTTGACCTTGAAGTTCCTTTGCATATACAAACTACAATTTTGAACCATTCTCTGCATTGTGGTCCCCTAATATTCAATATTTGTTTCATGTCCTTTCATAGAGTCCGTCCCAATAATTTTTAGAGTCCACCATCTTCTGAAATGCATTGACCAAGCTTACGATAAATTACTTAGAACAAACTACCGTTTGATAGCCTAATCTCTTTGTAATAGCCTACGCATTGCTTCCATATATACGTAGAGATCTGTAGCATCTGCAACTATGATTGTTAACATTACCACAGTTTTATCATATAGAACAAGGACAAAAATCATTGTAGTCCCTGAAGTTTGCTTTAAATATCAAATTAGTCCTTCAAATTTATAAAAAGATTAAAGAGGTCCCTTCAATTAACTTTTGTTAGTCAAATGTTAACAGTCAAAGGGTTGACCGAGTTAAAAGACCATTATATCCTTAGGCAACATATATTATAAAAAAAAATTACAACAAAAGTTTAAATTAGTCTAAAAAAATATAATTCACATCATTTGTGCAGGAAAAAAAAACTAAAAAATATAAGTTCAAATATAAACAAATTAAATTCAGTAATATATCGTTAAAAAATAAACAATTATCATCAACATAATTAACAGCGAGGGTACCGGCCAGAGAAGATGATGAATCATGATTGTTCATTTTTTAACGATATATTACTAACTTTAATTTGTTTATGTTTGAACTGATATTTTTTAGTTTTTGTTTTTTTTTCCTACCTTAATTATGTGAATTATATTTTTTTAGACTGATTTAGACTTTTATTGTAATTTCTTTTATAATATATGTTGCCTAAGGATATAATGATCTTTTAACTAGGTCAACCCTTTGACTATTAATATTTGGCGAACAAAAGTTAACTGGAGGAACCTCTTTAGTTTTTTTGTAAACCTAAGGGACCAATTTGATATTTAGAACAAACCTCAGGAACTAAAATTGTTTTGATCCTATATCACAAAGAATGCTTCTCCAACTGCAAACTATATATTGACTCTTTCCCCGGAAATTAAAAACTCTCACACTATGCCAATACTCATCACTCAAAGCACAAAAACACTATTTCAAAATCCCCATAAACGTGGATTGACCATCTCATTTAAAAAACTCTAGATATTTTTCAAAAATTTATTATTTTTATTTATTATCTTCTTCAACACGCAACCTTACGTGCATGCTGAAATTCAACATCGCACGTGAATGTATTCTTTTGAACAGAAGAAGGTGTGACGTGAAGCAATGAACTTTTGTTATGAGTGCTCTAATACCATGTAGATTGACACCTCGTCTAAAACTTTAAACTTAACAGAGTGATTCATTATATTAATTTACTGTCTTCAACAAGAAAATTCAAAAAACAACAGAAATAATTTCCATCATACACTCCATTCAAAGAACAATCAAACTTCAGTACAATACACACATAATTAACAAAAACTTCAAAATGAAAGAACCCAAAAACATGAAAAGAAAAAAGAAGACATTTTTTCGGCACTTGATAACTTACAGAAGGTGAAGACTGTTGTGGGTTAGCATAAACATCTCCACCACCATCACTGCAGGCCCTTGTGGAAACTGAGCACAATAAAGGGTAGTGCTTTCTTTGATGAGAATAATAACTTGAAAAGCAGCAGTTAGCATATGGTGTTGCTTCAATGGACTTTCTTTTAACTGTAATAACTTCCACTTGGGACTGCAAGATTTTGTGCTTCACAAGATTTGGAGGCTTGAATTTGAGATGGGTTGGGATTGTTAAGGCCATCTTTATCTATGATTGGATTGACAACTAATATTAAGTTAAGCCGAAAGGGTGTTTTTTGGATAGGTTGTTTATGCTTTATACAAGCTTTAGTGTCTGCTACAAGCCTGGAAGCTTATTGACACAGATGGGGAAGATTTTTTTTTTATTTTTTTATTTGTATTTTGTCTTTCTTTCTTTTTCTAATATTATTACTTTTTTAGGTCCAGTTTTTAGTTTTTTTTTTTTTAGATGACATGATTAGCTGGCGGAACTCGCTCATTAAATTTTTTAGTTGAGTTCGACTATTAATTGGTAAATCTCCTAATGTAGTGGTGTGTCCTATACATATATTAAGTTAGGAGGAGCGAAACTTTAGAGTAACAAAAAGTTTATCTCTTATGTTGAGAAAAAAGATACTTTTATTGAAAAATTATTAGATATCGGTTATTTTCATCACTTACAAACTGTTTAGAATAAATAAATTTTATAAAATTTTGTGGAATTCATTTACAAATCTAAATTTTTTTGTTTGGTTACACCTTTTTAAAAATTATAAATCTAAGATTTACAATTCTTGGATTTGCACAAGTTTTACCCAAATCCGAGCCTAATAGGTAGAATTTGTAAATCCACGTTTTCTAATTATGTTGTTAATCTTTTGAAGACAAAACTACTCTCAAGTTAAAGAAAAAAATAAACTTATTTTTCACTCTTCTTCCCCACTCTTCTTTCTTCTTCCAAATTAACGACCAAAAGAGAAAAAAAAGTTAGCTTCTTCCATTTACTCCTCTTTCAGATATTTTGTAAATTTATTCGCTATATCTTTTCTATTATATATTATTTTTGTTATTCTTATAGTACTATTATGTTAAACTTATGATTATTTTGTGATGTTTAACTTTTTTGAAAATATTTCTTTGTTTTTTGTTTTTTATTTTTTATTTTGGATTTTTATGATAGTACTAGAAATCAATAATAAATTGAGAAGATAATACTTATATGATAACCTAATTTCAATTGAATAAAAGAAGAGCATTTAAGTAAAATTCAACTATTAATTCCAATTTCACATATGTTCCAAACACAATTTGAATTTACAAATAACATAATTGACTTAATATTATTTTTCAGTTCCAAACAAAAGAATTCATTTGTAAATGAATTCCTCATGAAATTCATTTATAAATGAAATGAATTCCACATGTGAATTGATTCCAAACACTATGTTATTTATTATTTTTTAAGTATTTATATTAAAAATAATAAATGAGTAATTAAAATAAGATAATATATAACATTACTCATTTTTTAGCTGCTGAGATGTTTAAGAGGTGTTTGGCTTATTCATGTTACATTCAGAACATGATTTCAATTACTGTTTGGTCAGACTTGTATTTGCAATCTGATTCAATATCTAAAAACTTTTTAATGTTTTGGAAAAGTTGAAAATTTTGTGTGTTTTCTTAACGTGGTTATTTAAATGTGCATTTATAAAATAATTAGCTAAATGGATAATTAGGTGTTTTTTTTTGTCAAAAAATGGGTAATTAGGTTAATAAGAAGAAGTTATAAGCTTGTAAAAGTTCAAAACTCAAAAGCAGAATAAAAAAAATAAATTTGTTGGTTAAATTAGCTTACACTCGTACACTTATAGGTTTTGAAGAAAAAAGAAAATTATGTAGGGGTAGAATAATGCTAAGAGCATCCTCAATAAAGTGCTCTAAAAGTAAAAAATTTTAAATTTGGGTGTTTTTAGAGTTCGGGGGCTCTAAAAGTAATACTATTTATTACAAAAGTACACGTGATCTACCATTTTTGGCTTAAAAGATGTTAAAATAGAGCCC
The DNA here is from genome assembly GCA_037974665.1 of Ehretia macrophylla. Taxonomy (NCBI): domain Eukaryota; kingdom Viridiplantae; phylum Streptophyta; class Magnoliopsida; order Boraginales; family Ehretiaceae; genus Ehretia; species Ehretia macrophylla. The sequence continues at coordinate 40,886,881 of CM075767.1, forward strand.
GAACTCTATTTTCTTCAACAAATTTATTGATATTTTTAGAGCCCGAGACTCTATTTTGACATCTTTTAAGCCAAAAGTGATGGACCTCATATACTTTTATCATGAATAGTATTGTTTTTAGAGTCCCAGGCTCTAAAAATACTCAAATTTAAAAAAATTTATATTTTAAAACTCCAATTGAGGATAATTTTTTTACCAAAAAGTCATCATGAGCTTATAAGCTTTTTTTTGTTGTTTTCCTGAGAGAGCTTATAATAAGCTCAAGAGGGAGACCATAAGCTGTAATCCAGTCCATAATATTAGTCCAAAACAGTTTATGTGGATATCATGACGAAAGCCCAAATCTCAACGGACAGTTTTCATAACCATTAAGGTTTACAAATCTCAGTTACTTAATATTTATCCATCCACTCAAGTTTGCCTCATTCTATTAGGACTTATAGGTCTGTCTAAATTAATCATTCTCTTTCATTTGAAAAATTAAATACACATACAATAATTTCATGGTTTAAGATGTAAAAAATGAAAAATACCTCAAATTTTATTAAGTTGAATTTTGGACCATAATTTTTGTAAAATTGAAATAAGGAGAACCTCCAAAAATGGGGCTCTCCACGCAATGAGCTAATTGATGACGATCTTTATCTAAAATTGCTAACCACTTCAGATGTTGATTGTGATTCATTCAAATTGAATTTAATAGTCAACATTGAGCAGGAGTTTGGTCCTTCATGCATATCCAAATTCTAATATATGCATTTGAATGCTTATATCCTATTGCTAAAATGTATGTTTGGTTACTTGTATTCATGATGGAAGAACTAAATTATTAAATATTCGATGGATATACAATTTTCTTGCCATATTCATTTGTTAATTGCTGAATTGATTCACATGAAGGTTTATTGATGTTATTGATCAGAAAAGATCCTTAAAGTGCAGAACCAAAGATGAACTCTCAAGGGCAACAATTCAAGCATGCTGGCAATCAACCAGTTGGAAGAAAGTGTTGATGAAGCACTCCTGTGGTATGGATATGGTCCTGGATTTTGGCCACCTGGCTGAAACGGCCCTGGATTTTGCCCATCGGGTTGAAATGGTCAGGCCAGATTTCGACCGCTTGGCGTGTAAGGTGTTTCGATCAAGTTATGGAGTCCTGGATTAGCAGCAGATTGACCAACAGTGATTTGAAGCTTCATTCCCAAGAATAAGTTATAAATGTTTGTTTGTATAATTGAAAATTTTGATAATATTGGTACAAGAAACCTAGCTTGAAAATAAAATGAATCACATAGTGTTGAGTGATCAACAGGAAAAAAAAAAAAAGGCACATTAGCGGCAGTTTTTAATCACTGCCTATACTTGGGCTGCGGTTTTCCAAACCGCTTCCTAACGTGCTATTGCCAATACTATAGGCGACGGTTTAGACAATCGCTGACAGTTACCAAACACAACCTATGACATAATAGACGATGATTTATTGTAAATTTATACTGCACTGATGATTAACAATGTAAGCATTGATTACTTTATTTTGCTTTTGTTGCTCGAAATTATTTCATCATTTATATTTTTTGAAACATAAAAATACTTAAAGAAGAAGAAGAAGAAGAAGAAGAAGAAGAAGAGAAGAGGTAGCAGGTTTTACCAAGAACATCACCAACTTGAAATTTCTTGCCAGAAGCCCACTCATTGTAGGAATTGTCTCCAGTTATTCTCCATCTTTTCCATCACCTACTGTGTAAACATCAGCCATGGAGGCCTTGAAAGTGGCTACCATAAACAAAATAAAAACTCTAGTTTTGATGAAAGCCATGATTAAACTCAACTACGAAAAGAGATTTACTCCAATAACAGAGAACGAAGAATGAATTAGACTTAATGAAGAAAAATTTCTAAGTGCTGCCTTATTTATAGGCTTCTCATGCACAATGGTCACGAGAGAGCACATATATGGAAATATTTGTGATCGGTGTATTAAAACAACCGGCCAACATGTGGAAAAGTTTACGACACCAAATTAACAATCAATTGCTGTTTTTAATTTCAAAGCAATATTTTCTAATTAATTAGCCAAGCGTGGATATATAGGTAATTAAGATTTACAAATGAAGATTGATAAACACCATTTTGAGCAGGATGGATTCAAGATTTATGTAGAACAAATTAAAATCATACAATTTAATATTTATATATGAATTTTTTTTTCAAAAAAATTTAAATTGATTTTTCAGCCTTAAAATATATTCAAAATATCAAAATACTCACTTTTTTTTTTTTTTTTAAAGTTTAGGTGAGTGGAGACTGTAGTAAAAGTAGCTCCGCTAGTGATTTTGAGCCATTATATATATATGACTTCCATGCATAACATTGTTTCCCATATTAGTATAATAGGGGCAATTAATACTCAGTTTTTGCTTGCAAAAGATCAACCTACTTTTCCGTACTATTTGAAAAAGGAAGAATTGTTCTTTTTGCAGGGGAAAAAAAAAGGAACGAATTAATTATTTCTCTGTTATCTTTTTTTCTTTTTCTTTTGTCACCCCCAATATGTGATTAATGTGAAAGCTATCATTCAATATTCATGTCAGTAGCTGAACGTAACACTTTATGTAATCAAGGATTTTGACTGGTATGACCGATCATTTACAGCCTTCAATTTATTTAATTTTTCTTTTAATTAATTAATCTCCAGATAATTTACCTGCACATCGCAAGGACATGAGCAATAATAAAAGCAATATTTGCACAATATCATCTATTAAAATTGGGAAATTCCGATATAAACTCAAAATGTCGTTGATTATTCCAAAAAGTTGAACATAAACATAAGTGACGAGGGGTATATTGAGGTAAGATACCCACACCGAACTAATGCGGGCTAATCCGAGCCAAGTCGAGCATATTCAGCTAATGCCTAACCTGGATGCTAGTCCAACTTCACCCCGACCCTGGAAAACCGCGACCTCAGTGCCAGTTGCCCTGATAGGACATAAAGTCTTGATGGGACATAAAGCTGCACCGCATTAAATGCTGTCAGGTCCAAATTTAGTATAAATAGAGCTCCACCCCTTAATTTCAAAGGTAACTCGTCATTAAATGCACTCAGCTACCCTGCCAGCTCAGACATACTAATCATTCGCACACCTGAGGGAAAAATCCGGGTCATCACTCCACCTTTTCCTTCTCTTTCCTTGTGCAGGTTGAGTGGCCGACCTGAAGATTCAACTCAGAGGCCGACCTGAAAGTTTAGCTTGGAGGCCAACCTGAAATTTCAGCTTGGCAAGCGTAATCATCCAACTCAACTGCGAGGTTTCTGACTTCGACAGTTTGGCGCCGTCTGTGGAAACGAGTTCTTTCTATCACTCTCCTCACCACTCACTGAGAAACCATCATGGTACAAACGAGAAGCCACAGCGCACCAGTAGAGGATTCGCCCAACCCGGATGGGAACCTCAAAACCACACAGGTGCCTAGTCAAAACCCAATCCAAGCCGACGTTGGAATGAGCCAACGTATACACTTAGCCACCCAAACCAGCCCCATGACCGATGGAGATCCCAACTTCAGCCTATCACCGGAGATAAGGATGATGCTGAAGATGTTCGAGGAACTCAAGGAGCAGGTAGCCCGGTTACCTGCGGACCCCCCGGCTCCGCGAGAAGCTACACCGCGACCCTCGCGTCCACAATTCTGTATCCCCGGCCCAAGGCGAAAGCTGACGCTAGACGATGAGGGCATCCTAGAGCCGATGGCAGGAACCGAGGAGGCAAGAGGTAAAAGGGCAGCTTAAGCCGACCCCGAACAGGCCAAGACCGCGGCTGCCATAGCTAAGGTCATCAATCAGCTCGGCGTAAGCCTACTCTCACCCAAGGTACTGGCCACGCCACTGCCCACCGGCAATCGGATGCCCAACCTGGCGGTCTACAATGGGGACGGCGACGCAGCCAGCCACTTGCTCAATTTTGACCACCACATGACTCTGCATGATATGTCCGACCTCATAAAGATAAAAACATTCCCGACCACCCTAGTCGGCAATGCCTTGGACTGGTTCCAAAAATTTCATCCCGGCTCTATTGCAAGTTTTCATCAGCTAGCTGAGGCTTTTCTCTCCCGCTTCGCGAGAAGCCGACGCACAACCTGCCACACTTCAACGTTGTTGTCGGTGAAGCAGCATAGGGGGGAAAGTTTGAGGGCATACACAGCTCGATTCAATGAAGAGTCCCTCAGGATCCCCAACTTGGAGGACTCCATGGCGTTGATGGCTTACCAAAGTGGGCTCAGGTCGGGCCCCCTTACATCCTCCTTGGCCATTGACCCCGTGGATACCGTAGCTGAGTTGATGGTACGAGCAGAATGGTACATACACTCGGAAGAAATCCATCAGGCGAAGAGGGATGATGATAAGGAGAAGGAAGCTGGCAAAAAGGGAGAGACCTCCTGAGCCCAAACTGGGGGTAAAGTACAAAATGACCGAGGCAGGCAGCCTCAATAGCCAAAGTAGAACCCCTGGTTCACTATGTTCACTCCCTTCAACACCTCAAGGGAGCGGATCCTGATGGAGATCCAGCACCAGAACCACCTGCCTCCAGCTCCAAGGATGAAAGACCGACCTGAGAAGCGTAATAGAACCAAGTATTGCCGCTACCATATGGACTACGACCATACCAACGAGGAGTGCAAAGACTTGAAACAGGAGATCGAAGCACTGATAGCCCGAGGTCATCTCCAGAGATACGTAGATCAGCAGCCGACCCGTAGTCAAGATCAGAGGGACAGAGAGAGAAGTCCACCCAGGCCCTAGACAGAGGGAGAACGTTTGGCTGTGATTGAGACCATCGTAGGAGGATTGGCATCAGGTGGGGAGACCTCGGCTGGCAGGAAAGGTTATGTTCGGGCTGAGAGGGAGTTTGGACCAGCACGCGGTCCGATTTCGGGGACGAAGGAACTCACCTTCTCCTCAGAAGAATTGGAAGGTGTGATATTGCCCCATGACGACCCACTGGTGATTAGCGCTGAAATAGTCAACTTCACTGTGAATAGGCTGATGGTGGACACTGGGAGCTTGGCGGAAGTCCTATTATTGAAAGCATTTGAGCAAATGGGGTTGGACAGAAGCCGACTCAGGCCGTTAAGGGGTACTCTAGCTGGATTCACTGGACAAGCTCACCGAGCGGAGGGGGTCATCAACCTCCCTTTGAAGTTGGAAGATGGAGACAAGCGGGTCTCGATGCAAGCCAACTTCATTATGATGGATTGCAACTCCACTTACAATGGGATCTTAGGTCGGGTAGCACTCAACCATTTCAGGGCCATCTCTTCAACTTATCACCAGGCCCTGAAATTCTCGACCCCAGCCGGCACGGCCACCATCCGCGGAGCCCAGCTCTCAGCTCGGGAATGTTATAAAAATTTCCTCTGACCCAAATATCAGGTTGGTTGGGGACCAAATTTGCCCGAGGAGAAGAGGGATGCTAAGAGAGGGAGCCCGGCTGAAGACCTTCAAGAGGTGGAGCTCTCTGATGAAACAAAGAGAGCAAAAATCGAAAGTGAACTCCCTGATGCCCTCAAGAAAGGTATAAGCCGATTCCTTCTGAAAAATGAACACATATTTGCATGGTCTACTTCTGACATGATAGGTATTGACCTGGCTGTGATTGAGCATCACCTGAATGCCAACCCGAATCACTATCTGGTAAAGCAGAAGCGCAGGCACTTCCATTATGATAAGCAACAGATTATAACAGAAGAGGTTGACAAGTTGGTGGACGCCGGCCACATAAGGGAAATCCAATACCTGACCTGGTTATCCAATGTGGTACTTGTGGCCAAGTCCTCAAGAGGATGGAGATTGTGTATCGACTTCACCGACCTCAACAAGTCTTGTCCCAAGGACTATTTCCCCCTACCTCGGATTGATCAAATGGCGGATGCCACCTCCGAGTTCGAGCTACTCTCTTTCATAGATGCCTTCAAAGACTATAACCAGATTAAGATGGCTCCTGGAGACAAAGAAAAGACTGCCTTCACCACCGATAAAGGTCTACTACTATGAGGTCATGCCTTTTGGCCTCAAGAATGCTGGAGCTACCTACACTCGAATGATGAACAAGGGTTTCAAAAACCAGATTGGCCGAAATATAGAGATCTACATAGATGACATGTTGGTCAAGAGCAGAAGGGCAGAAGACTATGAAGCCAACCTTGCTGAAGCCTTCACCGAAATGGAGCACTTTAGGATAAAGCTGAACCCAAAAAAGTGCGCATTCGACATCAAGGTAGGAAAGTTTCTGGGCTTCATGGTCACAGCCCGCGGAATAGAAGCCAACCCGGAGAAAGTTGGGGCTATACTTGACCTGGCGCCGCCGACTTGCCTGAAGGACGTCCAGGTGTTAGCGGGCAAGGTCGCAGCGCTGAGCAGATTCATGTCCAGGTCGGCGGACAAGTGTGCTTCCCTGTTCAAGATATTGAGGAATCCTAAGAACTTTGAATGGATTGGAGAATGCCAGGACGCCTTCCAGGAGCTGAACACGTACCTAACTTCGCCACCCCTGCTATCCAGATCTGAGGTGAGGGAGGAGCTGGTACTATACTTGGCATGCTCAGGCATAGCAGTGGCAGCAACACTGGTTCGTGAAGAAGGGAAGGAGCAGAAGTCGGTCTATTATGTCAGCAAAACATTGTAGGGGGCCGAGGCGAGGTACTCCTCCTTGGAAAAACTCGCACTCGCGCTCGTTACGGCGGCAAGAAAGTTGAAGCCATATTTTGACGCTCATCCAATTAAGGTCGTGACGGACGCCCCACTCAGGTCCATCATGCCCAAGCCGGAAGCGTCGGGTAGGCTGCTGAAATGGGCAGTTGAGCTGAGTCAATTTGACATCACCTACCATCCCAGAATAGCCATCAAAACCCAAGCCATCGCGGACTTTATGGTGGAATGCACCGGCCAAGCCGAGCATGGCCCGGAAGATGTGTGGAAGGTCCATGTGGACGGGGCATCGGGGAAGTCTGGAAGTGGAGCTGGGGTGGTCATCCTCGATCCGACCCGGAATGAGTACCAATACTCCCTCAAGTTTGCCTTCCCGGCGTCCAACAATGAGGTTGAATACGAAGCGGTGATCGCGGGGCTGAAAATTGCAGCTCAGCTCGGTGCACAAACAGTTGACCTGAGCACCGACTCTCAATTGGTTTCTAGTCAGATATCGGGAAAGTTCGAAGCCAAGGACAATGTTATATTGGCCTACCTCAACAGGGTCAAGGATTTGACCTCAGGACTCAAGAGGTTTACGATACAGCAAATTCCGAGGGAGAAAAATGTGAAGGCTGACGCTCTGTCCAGGTTGGCCTTGGGCGAGAGCCGACCTGCACTGGTCCATGTAGAGGAAATGTCTGAACCAAGTATCCAGTTGGGGATGCAAGCCGTGGCCGAGCTCAATTTAAGCCCAGATTGGACCAAACCAATCGTGGACTATTTGGAGGAGGGTATAACCCCAGAAGATGAAAAAGCAGCTCGGAAACTAATGAAGCAGGCCTCAAGGTTTGTCATAATTGCCGGACAACTCTACAAGAGAGCATACACTTGGCCTCTCTTGAAATGTGTCGGGCCCCAGGAGGGAAACTATGTACTCCGGGAGATCCATGAAGGGGTATGTGGAAACCACTTGGGAGGCAGATCTCTGGCTTGGAAGGCATTGAGGCAAGGCTATTTTTGGCCAACCTTAGAGCAAGATGCCAAAGAGTATGTGAAAAAGTATGACACCTGCCAAAGGTTCGCCAACATACAGAGAAAGCCAGTGGTAGACCTCACGGTGATGATAAGCCCGTGGCCATTTTATCAGTGGGGTCTAGATATCATCGGCCCATTGCCAACCGGCGTTGGCCAAAAGAAGCACGCCTTCGTTGTAGTAGACTACTTCACCAAATGGCCTGAGGCTGAAGGTGTTGCTAGAATAACAGAAAATGCAGCTTGGGATTTCGTATGGAAAAACATCATTTGCCGATTTGGGGTGCCAAAGGTCATCGTTACTGACCACGACAAGCAATTCGACAGTGCATACTTTCGAGGCAAATGTGCTGAGATCGGAATCAATCTCAGATTTTCATCTATTGCTCACCCTCAAAGTAACGGCCAAGTCGAAAGAACTAACTAAATCATTTTGCAGGGCCTGAAACCCAAGCTGGAGGAAGCAAAGGGCTAGTGGGCTTTGATTCTTCCTGAGGTGCTGTGGGCTCAGCGGACCACCACCAGCTCGGCAACGGGAGAATCGCCCTTCGAGCTGACCTTCGGTACTCAAGCGGTGCTGCCAGTGCAGATCGGGTCTCCGACCAGTAGAACCCTCCACCATGATCCAGAAATAAACGGACCACTGATCCGTGAAGAGCTCCGAGCTAAAGCTCAAATCAGGATACTAGTCAGCAAAGCCGCCATGCAAAGAGCCTTCACCAAACAGGTCAAGCCTAAAACTATTAAGGTTAGCGACCTCGTCCTCAAAAAATCTATCTTTTTGCCGTGCTCGAGCAATAAACTCTCCCCGACCTGGGAGGGACCGTACGAAGTCGTGAAAGAAGTCCGACCTGGGACCTTTTACCTCCGCAACAGATACGGGAAGCAATTGAAGAATGCATGGCACGCGGAGTAGTTGAAAAGATATTTTGTGTCACGGCCCCGAGCCGGAATCTCTTGTAACGGCCCCCGAGCCGGAATCTCTTGTAACGGCACCCGAGCTAGAATCTCTTGAAATGGCCTCCGAGCTGAAATCTTTTGTAACGGTCCCCGAGCCGAAATCTTCTCTAAGTCCCCGAGCCGAAGCATTGCTTGTAATCGGCCCCCAAGCCCAAGTACTTCATGTACAATTTCAATACAAGCATATTTTGTAAACCATTGCAATGCTCGACCTGGGCCTGAGGGCCTCAGCTATAAGCTACTCCCGACTCGAATTAACGCGGTGGCCACGCTTAATTACGAGTTAATGATCCAAGTAAACCAGCTCGGACTAGGTTCCAGCTCGGGTATAATCAATGATAATTTGATTAACTTCGCTAGTTCGAATTAAGGTCCAACTCGGTATAGTCCGGCTTCAGGTCGGTATGTTAGTTTGGGTCTAAACTCGAGGTCAACATTTGTCAACAATAGTTTGACCAATTTTAAATCGGATTGACGAGTCCAGGTCGGCGACGATTACACAGTTGCCTAAATTATTAGCTCGGATTAGGATGAAAAATTCATTAATCGGGTCCAGCTCGGTTCTTTATACTTAAGTTTGAAAGGTCCATTATATTGGCCCGACCCCACTTACTTAAGAAAAATTTGCGGAAAGAAAGTTACACAAGTACAAACTCAAATAAAACGCAAATAAAACTACAACATTCATTTCATTTCATTGGAAGAGTGACAGTTACAAAAAGCCCAACATGGGCAAAATTATAAAATCCCGACCAGGGAAATTCTACTAAAGCCCAACCCGGGCGATTACAAAAATTTTTACTTAGGAATGGCGGATGTGGTGGTATCAGCTTTGTCCCCGACCTGGTCCATGCCCTTCTAGACAAACTCAATTACTTCCTTGGCTTGGGACGTCAGGTCGGCCGGAAGCTCAGGGATTTCCCAGAACTCTTGTGGCGGAGCCTCTAAGATTTTGATGTAGTCATTCTTGGTGGTAGGGAAGAAGGTCTTCGCTCTCTCCCGAGCTGCGACTTGGCCTCGGAAGTAGTATTCCAACTCGGCGTACCGAGCCATCGCCTTACCCTCCATGGCCAGCCAGTCCACAGCCTCTTGGCTGAACTTAAAGGCTTTCACTGCTTCTCTCCTCGCAAGCCGACCCGATTCAAAAGGTCCTTAAGCTTCGCCTCGGCCTCGCGTTTATCTTTCTTGAAGCACTCAACGTCTTTGGCCGCGGCCTCGCGTCGGGACTTCTCCTCCTCTAACTCCTTTTTCAGCTGGTCGATCTCCGACGAATCCGCTTTTTGCCTCTGGGCTGCATCCTCTCTTAAGGCCTCTAGCTCGGCTTGGGAGTCGATGAACCGCTGCTCGAGCTCGACGCAGTGAGCCTGAGCTCGGGCGAGCAAGCTAGGTGCCGTAAGGATGTGGGACTCGGCTTGCACAAAAGATAATAAAACAATCAGCCAAGCCCAAAAACTTAGCCACATCAACATGACCAAGTATGCCTTACCGTGACTATGGCCGTCCTCAGGTCGAGCGAAAGTAGCCGCTGGGACCGAAGCCAACTTGGGATCGTGGGCGACCTCAGCTGCCTTCACAAAATCCTTGTTTGGAGGGCTCATCTCCGCGGCCTTGCCTTTCTTGGAGTACTCGATCCGAGACCGCTTCCTATTGTCAGGGCGGGAGGATGAACGCTCAGGGATCGCTACGCCCGAGCCCAGTCTTTTGGGCAGGGGAGACGCCGACGTCCCCTTGGAAAAGACCTCGGCACCAACCTCCCGTACATGGCCCCCGCACCGCTGCCTCTGCTCCTGGGGGATGGTGGAGCCCAAACCGGACCGAGCCGAGACTTCGCCGCTGGCCTCAGTCTTCCTCCTGCTCTGGGCATATGCAAGCTTGACTGTGTCCACTATGCCTACAAAAACAAAGGAGAGAGAGGTGAGCAATGACCAAGTGCAAACTGAAGGTAATGATGGCAGACAAGGAGACAGGGAGGTCGGGTATTGATCCTGCGAACTGACCCTCTTCTGAGCCGGACTCCGCACTCTCTTCGGGCTCGGGAAGCAAGTGAGGGTGCTCCACCCTCAGGTCGGGTTCTCTCCCGAATAACTTGGATTTCCAAATTCTGTCCCACCTGAGGACGCTGTCAATATCAATTAGCATTCCCGGCTTGGGTCTCAACACCCCGACCTCGACGAGTTCCGTTTCTGAGAGCTTGGGGTCGTCATTCACAGTCTTTTTAAGGAAATATTCCAATCCACTCTGTACCCTGGGTTCACGGCCGGCTCGACCCAATAGTAGTCGTTGTGCCAACCCTTGTTGGAGGAGTGCCACTTGGTAAATATGGCATTGTTGACTCGAGCTGCGAAATGAAACCACCCTGGCTGCTTTGGGTTGGGCTTGCAAATGAAGAACTGCCTAAACCGTCGCAAGGTCGACTATATCTTCCTCTCAAGGCAGAACACATAAAATGCTACCATTATGGCCCACCCATTTGGTGACATCTGACCCAGGCTAAGCTCAAAGTAATTCAAAATGCCGGTGATGAGTTCGGGTAGAGGAAGCCGAATGACATCAAAGGCAAGGTCGTAAATGGTGAAGTGATCGGGAGGAGGATAACAGGTAGGTTCGCTCAGACCTGGAACCTTCAGCTTGTGGTATCGGTCCACTAGGCGTTGGCCATCTAAACAGTAGAATGGCATTCACGCTTACAACAGGCGAATAGCTGCTCTATTCTCTTCCCTCGAGCCGATGAACCACTGGCTGTAGCTGAGCTTCGAGGTCGGACCGCCCTAACCAGGACCGCTTTAATCAGTTCCGACGTAGAGGCTCCAACCAAGTACTCCTACGGAATTTCAAGTCCCTCAAACTGGTTCAATGGCTCCTCATCTTCCCCATCTCCCAAGTCTTCCAGGTCGGCCAAAGGGTCCGCCTCGGTCTCCTCTTGCACTCGCCTGACCTCGATCACTTGGCAATCGTCATCACTCTCTCTGAGCTCAGATTGCCGAGCCGACTGTTGAGATGTATTGGCGCTGCCATCATCTCGGCCTCCATCCGAGGTAGATTCTGAGCTTGATAGATTCTCATCACCTCCATAAGACCTCACCTCCATCGCCTGGGAATCTTCCAACTCTGACCTTCCCATCCTGTTACAATTCAAAATATGTACATGAATAACTAAAGGGAGTCGGGACGTACCTATCACTCCAGTCGTCGAAGATGACCCGATCTAATGGCCTCCGACCTAGTTGGCTCCGAGCTAGTGGATTCTGAGCTGAATACCCCGAGAAGATATTTTTCGAGCTAAAAGTGTCCAACTACTCCGGTATCCGACCTGAAAGCTCTGAACTTTGTATGCAAAGTATGAAATTAATCTCGGATGTCAAGGCCCTATTTATAGGCAACTCTTGTAACCGCCTCGGGAATCCCAAACGTCGTATCTCATCATAACTGCCAGGTGACGTGTCAACCATTTGAAGGGCGTGCATCGCTGACATGGCCATCCCCATTCTGCCGAGGTCGGGCACCTCTAGCTCAGGAGCAACTCACAAATCTAGATCTCATCCTCTCGATCTCGACTTGGGGGGGAGGGAGGGGATTGACTGACGAGGGGTATCCCGAGCTGAGGTAAAATGCCCACACTGAGCTGAGGCGGGCTAATCCGAGCCAAGTGGAGCATATTCCGCTAATGCCCAACCTGGATGCTGGTCCAACCTCACCCCGACCTCGAAAAACCCCGACCCCAGTGCTAGCTGGCCTGATGAGGCATAAAGTCTTGATGGGACATAAAGCTGCATCGCATTAAATGCTGTCAGGTCCGAATTTAGTATAAATAGAGCTCCACCCCTTCATTTCAAAGGTAACTCGTTATTAAATGCACTCAGCTACCTTGCTAGCTCGGACATACTAATCATTCGCACGCCCGAGGGGAAAATCCGGGTCATCACCCCGCCTTTTCCTTCTCTTTCCTTGTGCAAGTTGAGTGGCTGACCTGAAGATTCAACTCGGAGGCCGACCTGAAAGTTCAGTTCGGAGGTCAACCTGAAATTTCAGCTTGGAAAGCGTAGTCGTCCAACTCAATTGCGAGGTTTCCGACTTCGACAATAAGTAATCAAGCAAAACTTTGTCTAGCGATCAAAATAGAAAGTTTAAGCTAAAACTAAAGTTGTAAATCCTAATTGTTCAAAAACCCAACGTTATTGAAAAACAAAAGCACCTCAAACTTACTTGCTGAGCAAAAAAAAAACAAAAAACACCTCAAAACCCAAAACCAAAGATGTAACTAAATGCAACAATAGTCGGCAATCCGAGGACGCTGGCAATTAACCAGTTGCAAGAAAGTGTTGATGAATCACTCCTTCCATAATAGGGATCTTGTCCTGGATTTTGGCCGCCCGGAGGGCAAAATGTTCTGGTCTGATTAGGGGAACCAGAAGTTTCAGAAGATTCACCAACGACGACTTGAAATTTCATTCCAACCTCGCAGTGACCCGGAATGCCACAGATGTAAGAATAAGTACCAGGCCCTGGAATATTGATGTTGTCGTTTCCAGAGGTGTAGGTACTCAATGGAGATGAGGCCGTGCAAGACTCGAAATCGGGGATGCTCACTTGAAGAACGTTGTGCTCATCCGGGTCATATTTGAAAGCTACATGTCGCAAAATCAAGAATCACATATAAATTAACCAAACATATTAATTAAGTTATAAATGTTTGTTAGTTTGAAAAGCATCACAACAAATAAAGTCAAGCATAGATATACAACATTATACTGATTGAAGCTAAATGAAAATAATAACCTGTATAATAATAATGATAATGATAAGAACGATACGATAATAACAATAATGGGAAGAAGAAGGAGAAGAGGAGGAAGCAGCTTTTACCAAGAACATCACCAATTTGAAAGTCCTTACTGGAAGCCCAGTCCTGATAGAAATTGTGTCCCAATTTTCTCCAACCTTTTGAGTCACCTACTGTGTAAACAGCAGCCATGGAGGCCTCAAAAGTGGCTACCATAAACAAAGTAAAAATAAAAATTTTGCTGAAAGCCATGATCACTCAAGAACAAAAAGAGACTTCTCTGAAAACACAAAAAAGCCAAGAATGAATAGGCTTGATGATGAAAAAAACCCTATGACACGCCTTATTTATAGGCTTCTCATAAAATACCTAGATTCGGAAAATCTAGATTTGGAAATGTTTCTTTTTTTATGATCTTTCTATTAAGTAAACAAAGTGTGGAATAGTTTTTGACACCAAATTAAGAAGCAATTTCTGTTTTTAATTTTCAATGCAATAAATGCTCATTAAAGTAATGGAGCTTAAATAGGTAATCTAGATTCAGATATGGAAAACAACAATAATTGAGCCGTTAATATGACTTCTAGTACACCGGCAATACACTGTTTTTGTTTGTAAAAGAAGCAAGCTATTTTTCGGAAATATTATTATAAAAAGAGGAAGAATTAATTTTTGTGAGAGGAGAGAAAGGATAGAACTATTTCTCTACTACCTTTTTTCTAACTTAGTAAACGTATATGATTAAAGAAAAAGGCATCAGTAACTGAATTACGCAATTATGAGTCTACAAACGAGAACGAATTGAAAACCTAAGCTCAATGCATGTTGTTAATACAAGAGCTACAATCAAAGACTTGAAATTTTATGTTGGCTAGTATCTAAATTGTAATGCACTAAATTGAAATTCAGATGGAAGAACTCTATTCTTTAAATTTATCAAATTGAATTGCGATCATGCTTGCATAGACGCTCTAATTACAAAATCATAATGTTCATATCATCTCGATTTTTCTTTTTTTTTTTTTTCGGCTTTTTTAGTTTGACTCCATAATCTCTACGGTTTAGGTTGATACAGGGCCAGGCCCTGAACTGAAGAACGGAAAATAAGTGAAATCAATATGCTCCAATTTCTTGCTTGCATCGATCATCCAATGGACCATTGAGTAAATGAAAACATAATTCCAAGATTAAAATAATCTCATAGTGGGATCAAATCAAGATCATTTGTCTCTTATGTTAGACAAGGTAAACTACCATTGCAATATCTAATGTTTTGAGGGAACTTAATTAATCTTGTGAAGAATATTGAGATTGAAATCCAAATTGGAAAGAGGAATTCTCATGAAATCTATGAAAAGATAGTTTTGTAATAATGTTATTGGGGAAGAATCTTAATTGTTCATTAAATAAGAAGGAAAACATCTAGACCCTTAATTCAAAATCAAACAAAATCAGTTTACAATATTTCCTAATCTCTTTCCCCCTCCAATCAAAAAATAAATAAATAAATAATTCAATGTTTTACTCTTTACACCCACTTTATCTATCAAATTGTAGAATAAGAATCAACTAAAAGATTTAGCCCAAAAAAAAGGTCCTATTTGTAAATTTTTCTCAGTCTCTTGCTTGACTGTGCCATGATATAATATTATTTTTCAAGTTGTAAATCTTTAGATTCGTACGTGAACGTGAAAAAATAATTGCTCCCATTTGTAATATACGCCAAGCTCTCACTCTACTATTCCAATAAAGAAAAAAAATGATATGCCATAAATCACTAGCAACAGAACATATATGTATATGTATGAAAAAATCGAGGCAACCATCATATGTTCTTAAAATGTTGATGATGTATCAAATTTTATTTAAATAAATGATTATATATGCTATCTTTTTACCTTTTTTAAAGCTTATTTACGTTCTACATTAAAAAGAGTTTTTGTTGTATGTGCATCATAAAATTTATGACTAAAGAAATGACTATTTGAAGCTATGGCTGATTTTGATTCTAATTCTAGAGAGAGACCTTGAGAAAGTAGGTGGAGAGAGAATAACAGTGAAAAAAAAAATTGGTGGGAAAGAGATTAAGAGAGATTGTGAGTTGATTTTGTATTAAGGGTCCAGATGCTTTCTTAATAAATAAACAGTTAAGATCATTTCCTAATAACATTATCACACAAGCATTCCCTAATAACATTATCACACAAGCAATATTATTAGGGAATCCAAATCCTTGTGGTTACTGATTGTTTATAGAACAATTGAAAACTATTGTTGTTGTCGTCAAACATAGAAAACCTACTAAAAGAAATAATTTCTAACGAATTGAATAATTGCATTTTAGGATTAATATTTGGACTTTTTGGAGCTAATATCACCTTCTTCCTATTGTTCCAAAAGTGATATAATATAATCGGTATTTTGTTTTGGTTTATTCCCTTATAAGACATTAAAAATTATGTTACCGCTAACCTTTCTCAGTTATTCATATGCACAACCATATGGTCCATATTCCTTCAAATATAATTACTTGAAAAGAATCATATTCTTATTACAACAGTACCTTAATAGAAATACTAGAACAATATTGCCACTTATGCAAACATGTTACAATTTTTTTCTATTCCTTTCGTAGACACTCAAACACTTTACACACTTTAGAGTAGGAGCTTGATTCTCTTGCACATATAAGAAGCTTATCACATGCGGTAAGTTTGACATGAATCATATGTTAAATTGTTGTATTATATCAAGTAATGAGTATTGACGTCAAACGCAATACAACCTATTTTGGCTTATTAATATAAGCTTGTCACATGTTTCTTCAAACAAATCTCTTGGTAGAAGATGTAGTATATTCAACAAAAATGTACGTATAACGGAACATCTTAAACAAACTAAGCCTTATTGTGTTAATTGAGGTCAATTAGTCTTACATGAAAGCAATAGCCGGTAAATTGGTATTGTCACCAAAGTAGAATGCACCAAGAACTCTAAACTTTACTACTTGGTAAATGTGTAAAATTAAATATTTCAAGCTCATAAAATTGAATTAAATCATATGGTATTGATAGTAATTTCTTATGAGGAATAGTTCGAAAATTTTTGAATTATTTGTTTTAATCTTATTTTCATTACCTTTTCTTACATTATACTTATGTTGTTCTATGAATAGATTATATGTATGTACACTAGCACTAAAAAGGTGATATGGTCCAACAATTGGATGTCTAGCAAAGGCATTATTGGCCTGTAAGATTATTAATTACTCCCTTATTGATTTGGCATTAATTTAACATTACTTTCAAAATTGGTTGAAAGTATATCCTCTTAAGACTGAATTTTTCTAAATTTGCCAAGCCCTTATACCAAATAATTTCATTTTACAACAATATGCCGAAGCCTTGGAAGTTGTTCAAGATTACAATTCGAAATGAGCCCTAAGAAATCCCAATTATGGTATGCAACACAACTATAATAAAATTACAATTGTACATGGTATATACACGATATGTATATAGGCAACATAACATAACAATGAGTAGGAGTTTACTTGTTATCTTCAGCGTGCATTACTTAATAGCAGTTAAGGATGCAACAATACAGCATTTCGAAAAATTCTAGAATGTTTTTTTGCCCCCTCTATACTGGACACTTTAGACATGAATAACTCAAAATTCCATTAACGGATTTTAGTGCAACAAGTTGAAAATAAAGATAACTAATTGATCATACTTTGTCCTATAAGCAGAAGAGAAAATTGAAACGAAAAAAATTATGCAGACCTCTACATTTGTCAAAACTCTAACGTTTATTGAAAAGAAAAAGAGCCTTAAATGGCAAAACCAAAAATGTACTCAAGAAGCAAAAACGGCAGCCAAGCCAAAAAAAAAAAGCCAAAACAAAACTGCGGCCAAGCCAAAAGAACAAAAAAAACAAAACAAAACCGCAGCCAAGCCAAAAAAAAATTAAAAAAACAAAACAAAACAAAACAAAACTGCATCCAAGCCAAGCTTGATGGCAATTAGCAAGTTGGAAAAAAGTGTTGATGAAGCACTAATTTCATAAGGCGATTGGCCGCCTGTGCCGGAGGGGTTTCCAGTCTGGCTGTTAGGTGGGTTATAATCAACGGTGATTCCAAGCTTTTGTCCGGCCGCACAATGACCCCTATAGATACAGATGAAGAAGTAACGGCCAGGATTTTGAAGAACGATGTTGTCAACTCCAGTGTGGTACTCATTTAATGGAGATTCAGCTGAACAAGAGTCGAAATCCGGCTCGTTCACTTCAACCACATAGTGTTGAGTTGGGTCGTACTCGAAAACTACATACACAAAATCAAAAGTTTAGATCTAGTAATGTTAGTTCATGCTAACTCTCGTTAAAATTGGCTTAATTCTTCCTTTGAATGAAAAACAAAATATAAAATAAGAATGCGAGTAAGCTAGATGTAGAAATTTTCATGTGCTTCCAAGGAAGTAAAACAGATACAGAAAAAAATGGAGGTGTCGAGGTTGGAAAGCTCACAGTTGAAGTTGGGAGCTACTTGCGCCGAGCTGGACTTTTCAGGTCGGCCTCCGAGCTGTATTTTCCCGGTCGGCTACCAGACCTGCACAATGAAAAAAAGGAAAAGGCGGGGTGATGACCCGGATTTTCCCCTCGAGCGCGCGAATGATTAGTATGTCCGAGCTGGCAAGGTAGTTGAGAGCATTTAATAACGAGTTACCCCCTTTAATGAAGAGGGTGGAGCTCTATTTATACTAAGTTCTGGTCTGACAGCATTTAATGCAGCGCAGCTTTATGTCCCATAAGTGCTTTATGTCCCATCGGAATAGCTGGAACTAAGGTCGAGGTTTCCGGGGTCGGGCCAGTCAAACTGGTTGGACATTCAGTTGAACGCGCTGGCCTTGGCGCTGATTAGCCCGCCTCGGCTCGGGATGGATTCGTACCTCAGCTCGGGAACCCCTCGTCAATTCCCCCCCGTAAGTCGAGATCGAGAGGGTGAGATCTAGAATTGGCAGTTCCTCCCGGGCTGTAGGTGTCCGACCCCGAGAGAGCAGGGATGGCCATGTTAGCGGTGCATGCCCAACGGATGGCTGACACGTCACCTGGCGGTTCTGACGAGACGCGACGTTTGGGCTTCCCGAGGCTACTTTCAGGGGCGCCTATAAATAGGGCTTTGACATCCGAGATTCATTCCACACTTCGCTTTCTAACCCTCAAGAATTTTAGGTCGGACACCAGAGTGGTCGGAAGCAATTAGCTCGGAAGGAATCTTCTCGGGATTTGTCAGCTCGGAGCTAGATTGGTCGGTCGCCCTCCGCAATCAAGAGCAGTAGGTACGTCCCGACTCCCTTTAGCCATTCTTGTTCATTTATATTTAGTTTGTAGACAGGATGGGGAGGTCGGAGTCGGAAGATTCTCAGGCTATGGAAATAAGGTCCTACGGTGGAGATGAGAGTCCGTCGAGCTCGGAATCTACCTCGAATAGGGACCATGGTGGAGAGAGGACCAGTTCGTCTTCAGGGTCGGCTCGGAAATCCGGCCCCCGAGAGGGCGATGATGATTGCCAGGTTATTGGGGTCAGAATGGCGCAAGAAGAGGCCGAGGCAGATCCTTTGGCCGACCTGGGAGGCTTGGGGGATGGAGAGGACGACGAGCCGTTGAACAAGTTGGAGGGGGTCGAGATACCACATGAGTACTTAGCTGGAGTTTCCGCCTCGGAGTCGGCTGCAACTCTCCCGACTAGGGCAGTCTGATCTCGGAGCTCAGCTACAGCCAGTGGTTCGTCAGGTCGGGGGAAGAGGATATAGCAGTTATTCGCTTGTTGCCAGCGCGAGTATCATTCAACCATCGAGATGGCCAACGCTCGGCTGAGAGACTGGTCGGTGGACCGACACCACAAACTGAAGGTCCCTAGTCGGAATGACCCTGCCTGCTATCCTCCGCCCAATCACTTTACGATTTACGACCTCGCCTTCCATGTCGTTCGCCTTCCACTTCCTGGCTTTATTACAGCCATTTTGAACTACTTTGAGCTCACCCCGGGTCAGATGTCACCAAACGGTTGGGCCATAATGGTGGCATTCTTAGTGTTCTGCCTCGAGAGGAAGATAGAGCCTGTTACGCCCCGATCCCTCACGAGATCGGAAGCTCTAATAACCAAGTTATTCTCAACCCAATTCCAACCCAGTCTCAAAATTTTAGGGAAAACGGACAGAGTTTCCTCTGTACCGGGGACATTTTTCAAACCTGTAAATGCTCAAAATAGCTACAATATACTAAAACAAGATTTTATACTTAAAATTCAAAGGTTCAAGGCCATCCAAGCCTTAGAACAACAATTACATATAACACACAAGCAAGCAAAACATTTCTAATTTTACCGATAGGCAGTTAGCTACAACAATAGCCTAGTTATACTTCCATGTTTGTTACTCACAGAAGCATGCAAAAGAATAACTTTACTATGGATTATTACATGTCATTCCACTTTATATCCAACATACAAGATTACAAATTATTACATTCACCAAATATACTCAAGACCCCAAGGTCACAAAAAGGCAATCAACAACAACTCCACGCAAGCTTCACATTTTAGACAACCTTATCACACAAGAAGTCACGGAAATTGCTTAACTAGCACTTCCTCATCTTCTACTACCGCTACTAGCTGGAGGACTACCTCAACTTCTCCTGAAACATATTAAATGAGGAGTGAGCAACAAAGTTGCCCAGCGAGGGAGGTGATGCAATATACCAACGTGCAATATGATATGCAAATACAAGATAACATGTATAAGCCACATAAACCAACAAGATAATAAGCCAAGCAATTAATCACTTTTAAAAAGGATACGGTTCCACTTCCAAGTCTTCACTCACGAGCCACGAACCACAAGCATCACGAACATGCCGGCAAACCCCAAACACCAACAATTGGGATACTCCGGATGTATCCCGATCCTACGACCCTTTCTCCCGAGGTAGGTCCATGCCCAGCAGGTGAACCACGCCTCTGGGGTAGGGGAGTATGCCTCAGCGAGAAAGGGAATAGGCACCATGGTAGTCGAGGGAGCACGTCAAGCCCGACGCCGCCCGTGTTTCTCGACGCTACCATGTCCGAAAATGTTGCGCAACCCGACACGAATTCAAGAATTCACGAGATAATATCAAACAAACACGAGTAATCACGAGATAACAAATAAATGGTACATGAAAACTTTATCAATTAGTTAAATCATATAATCTAAAAACAATTAAATAAACTAAGATGCACAAAAGGGTTAAAGACTCCCTCACCTTAGAAAAGCCAAGAATCCATTCCAATTGTACCAAATCTTCTTTAATTACCACTCAAGACCCTTACCTAAATACAACAACTTTATTTAACTTAAGACAACTCAACTATTTCTAAACAAGTTATCTTGCATGCCATAATCACATTTTATACTTTAATTTAACACATAATCCAAGTAATCACTCAAGTAGCCAAGTATTCCAATCATAATCATAACTTCACACATACAATACAATTTACAAGCAATATAAACAATATAACAAGATATAAGCATGTTCACTCCATATAACACATTCGAGATCTCAAGATAGCAAGTAAATAAAAAGTCGGGAGGTTAGCAAAGTAGGCTAACCTTACCCACGTATCAATTTATAACTCAAGAAATACTAAATATAACAATTATAACATGTATACCAATTCAACTATCTAGCTATGCTACAAGTTCAAGAAATTCTCAAATAATCCAACAAATCTCTTAACAGAAGCTTATCTTAGTCAATTCAGTTACAAATGCTATTGACCTCCAAACTGACTAATTTTTGTGTAGAAACGTAGCTCTTCAAGTGTAGATGATTTTAGAATCAAACAGTGCCTAATTCCGAGTTAAATTCCATAAGTTATACCCTTTTCCGTGCAACTACTCTAAACTGCCCTGCACCAACGATTTTTCCTACACACATTTCGAAAATGGCTAAATCGGAGGCCTAAAACATTAGAATTAGCCTTAGCCCTAGAAATCAACATTTTCTCTAAACTGCCTAATCTAGCTGCTGTACAAATTTGGTTAATTTTTGAGCATGTTTGCTATGTCCGAAAGGCTCCAAAAGTTGGGTACAGTGCACTGATCCAAACAGAACACATACACACAAGCACACTTGAGTCCTTTTGCTATTTTCTTGCTTGACTAACATGTTTTGGACTCTAACACTCCTAAGAGCTATTAATCAACAACTTCTAAGCCTAACTAGTCATCAAAGCCTCAAGAATTCAAAAGAAACACAAAGGGGTTGAATTCATTTAAGCAAAACTACTTGGAATTCGTTGTTGATTCCTTGCTCATAAGTCATATTAAGCATGTTTCTAACATATAAACTTCATTAATGCATTTAAACAAACACTTTGTCTACCATGTTACATTTAACTAACTAAACTTTAGTCTATCAATAAACTTCCATAAAAACTTCAAATGCTAACAAAAGGACAGTCGTACGAGATTAAGAACTCTAACACTCAAACTAGATACGTAAAAGAACACATTACCACTTTTGTCTACTTTGAAGCAAACCAAAAAAAAAATAATAATAATAAGAACTTGACAGCAACTTAAAATAAGAAAATTTTCATCTCACATTCATAGCAGACTCAAGTTAAAGATAACATTTAACAAGCCAATAAATAATCACTTCACAATTAACTTACATTCTAACTAAACCACTACACAATTAAACTAACTCTTCAATCTAAAATTAAATCATAAGCTTAAAGAATAGATGCTACACCAAAACACTTATCTTCATTTCCAATCAAATTAGCATTCAAGATAAATATTAGATCTAAATCACATGCATTTATAGTTAAACAATCATTTTCATGTAGGTAGTATGACATTCAAGCTAATTATCTTATTTGAACAAGAAACACAACTCGGTTATGAACTAGTAACCAAAATAATAAAGCAACATAATATACACTAACACTTAAACCTCAATTTTCAGCTTTAACGAACATGAATCTCTTAGTCTCTACAACAAATATAACACAATAAACAAGCTAAAGTTAAGTATGAGGCCTAAAATCTCCATTTTCTCATTTAAGTTCAATATGCCAAAACTAGTTTTAGCCAAGGTTTAGTTAACTAAAGTATCTAACTATCCTCAACTACATTTATGGAACCTAAACCAAACATTAAACTAGTATTTAAGGCACTAATTGTATTAATTCTAATGGGCGCATACAAAGAGGCATAAAAATCGACGTCCTCGGAATTCGATAAATTTTAACGTGGTACCGTTTTATCAACCCAACATCACATATCTATCATTAAATTAAGGTTTTGAGTAAGATTTAAAGGGCCTGAGTGAATAGTGCCCCATTAAATGAACTTTAACTAATTGATCTTGCATTTCAAGCATTGCCAACCCATTCAAGGCTCTAATCTAGGTTTAATAACTCCTAAATCACATGTAAATAGCAACAAATTAAGCTAGAATACAAAGATTTTACTATTCACGTTTTTTACTATTCATCACCTTCTACAATGTAACATTCACCATTCTAGCCATTCAAGATGTCAACTAACTTCAAAAGAGTATTCTACAACATCAATAAGAGGTACTACAAGCATCTATGAGCAAAGATATAGCAATAATCAACAATTGTAAAAATTCAAGTTTAAACCCTAGAAATTTAAATGCATATAACATGAAATCTCTCTCACATACCAAGTTGTAGGAGCTTTGTAGTACTCTAGGATACCTCAATCTACCTCCAAGACCAAGCTAGAAGATCCAATTGGCAAGATTTGAGGACATTTTCTCTTCTTTTTTTTTTCTCATGAAAATTGGCCCTAAGGCCATTTTTTCCCTCTTTTTGTTTTGTTTCCTTGCTTGGTTTAGCTTATAAAAGAAAAGATGACAAGGTCAATGGGTTTGGTCAATGGGTTGGGTATTTGGGTCAAATAGTTGTAATTAGATCAAATAATAAGCAAATGAGTTATTGAAATGTTAAATTAAAAGCTGAAAATACTATTCATTAGAGAACACTAATCTAATTTTTATTCAACGTTCCCGAAATGCTATGTACGCAAACTCAATGAATGAAAGACACATAAATGATAAGTAAGTAAGGAAAAATATAAAAGGGAGAAAAAGAATCAGAAAATATTTAATTCCAAACTTAGAGTTATTTAAGCAATTAATGAAAAATAATAATAATAATAATGAAATCTAACACTTAAATACAAAATAATAAAATATAATAATTTTAATATTAAAATAGTTACCCTATTTAATTTTACTAAACTCTATATGCACGTATTTCAAAAATATAACAAATAGTGCAATTAATGAATGCATTGAATTAAGTTATTCACTAATAATAAATAAACTTTTAAAGTAACACATAAATATATGCGAATATGTACTATATACTATATGCTGGGTCTGGGTCATCACACTCTCCCCTCCTTCAAACAATTGCGTCCTCGCAATTCTTTCTTACAAAAGAAATCCACATCAGCCTACCACATGAATCACTGAATACTGAACCTTGATCATCTATTGTCAACTGCTGAGTAAAAAGTACCACACGTGGATATTAAAAAGAAAACCCCACATATGCATGCTAAACACTCTGGAGAAGAAACTCGAATACGAATTCGACATAAAATACTGAGGAAGAATATCCTGAATAACGATGCCAAATAAAGTCAATTCTTAATAAGAATTCCCGAAATAAGATTTCCATGTAAGAATTCAAATATGGGTGTCAAAAGAAATCCATGTAGAATCCCGAGTAAAAGTTCCAAGTTAGATATCCGAATATGATCTCCTCTGAATAAAGCACCATATAAGGATTCCAGATAGATGCGTCAAATAAAAGTCCATTCTAAAATTCCGGTAAAACAAAATAGCGAGGAAATATCAATAAGAAAGCCCGAGTACAACATAAGAATTCCGAAGGAGAATACCCAATATGAATTCCAAATTTGAACACCAAACTCCCAGAGACGTCTTGATCAATTGCTCCTTCTTTCACTAGTCCATATTTCCAAAAGATCCGCTGCTGGCCACCTCTCTTTAGGGGAAGAGTTTACTTGCCATTTCCAAGGGTAATGCATATATGCAATTGGAAACACTTAATTTAACTCATGAGATTTTAATGTACATATTTCTACTAATAGCCAAGACAATTAATTTACTCATAGAATCATTTAGGTGCATAAATAATCACATAATATAATACACATATCACATATCACATATTTTTTCCATTATTGCACAAGTAATTCACATAGGTACAGATATACTCACATAATTGCACATATCACATATTAGTCACTTATTGGACATATATATCGCATAAGTGCACACATTTCATTCAAGGCCACATAAGTCCCACATACAAACACACGCACCTACTCAAGACACACTTCACATGCACATACTCGAGAGTACGCTACCCAACAGACCGAGGAGCCTGTCCCGGCTGAGAGCTAACCTGGCTCTGCTACCACCTGTAACGCCCCGATCCCTCACGAGACCGGAAGCTCTAATAACCAAGCTATTCTCAACCCAATTCCAACCCAGTCTCAAAATTTTAGGGAAAACGGACAGAGTTTCCTCTGTACCGGGGACATTTTTCAAACCTGTAAATGCTCAAAATAGCCACAATATACTAAAACAAGCTTTTATACTTAAAATTCAAAGGTTCAAGGCCATCCAAGCCTTAGAACAACAATTACATATAACACACAAGCAAGCAAAGCATTTCTAATTTTAACCATAGGCAGTTAGATACAACAATAGCCAAGTTATACTTCCAAGTTTGTTAATCACACAAGCATGCAAAAGAATAAGTTTACTATGGATTATTACATGTCATTCCACTTTATATCTAACATACAAGATTACAAATTATTACATTCACCAAATATACTCAAGACCCCAAGGTCACAAAAAGGCAATCAACAACAACTCCACGCAAGCTTCACATTTTAGACAACCTTATCACACAAGAAGTCACGGAAATTGCTTAACTAGCACTTCCTCATCTTCTACTACCGCTACTAGCTGGAGGACTACCTCAACTTCTCCTGAAACATATTAAATGAGGAGTGAGCAACAAAGTTGCCCAGCGAGGGATGTGATGCAATATACCAACGTGCAATATGATATGCAAATACAAGATAACATGTATAAGCCACATAAACCAACAAGATAATAAGCCAAACAATTAATCACTTTTAAAAAGGATACGGTTCCACTTCCAAGTCTTCACTCACGAGCCACGAACCACGAACCACGAGCATCACGAACATGCCGGCAAACCCCAAACACCAACAATTGGGATACTCCGGATGTATCCCGATCCTACGACCCTTTCTCCCGAGGTTGGTCCATGCCCAGCAGGTGAACCACGCCTCTGGGGTAGTGGAGTATGCCTCAGCGAGAAAGGGAATAGGCACCATGGTAGTCGAGGGAGCACGGCAAGCCCGACGCCGCCCGTGTTTCTCGACGCTACCATGTCCGAAAAGGTTGCGCAACCCGACACGAATTCAAGAATTCACGAGATAATATCAAACAAACACGAGTAATCACGAGATAATAAATAAATGGTACATGAAAACTTTATCAATTAGTTAAATCATATAATCTAAAAACAATTAAATAAACTAAGATGCACAAAAGGGTTAAAGACTCCCTCACCTTAGAAAAGCCAAGAATCCATTCCAATTGCACCAAATCTTCTTTAATTACCACTCAAGACCCTTACCTAAATACAACAACTTTATTTAACTTAAGACAACTCAACTATTTCTAAACAAGTTAGCTTGCATGCCATAATCACATTTTATACTTTAATTTAACACATAATCCAAGTAATCACTCAAGTAGACAAGTATTCCAATCATAATCATAACTTCACACATACAATATAATTTACAAGCAATATAAACAATATAACAAGATATAAGCATGTTCACTCCATATCACACATTCGAGATCTCAAGATAGCAAGTAAATAAAAAGTAAGGAGGTTAGCAAAGTAGGCTAACCTTACCCACGTATCAATTTATAACCCAAGAAATACTAAATATAACAATTATAACATGTATACCAATTCAACTATCTAGCTATACTACAAGTTCAAGAAATTCTCAAATAATCCAACAAATCTCTTAACAGAAGCTTATCTTAGTCAATTCAGTTACAAATGCTATTGACCTCCAAACTGACTAATTTTGTGTAGAAACGTAGCTCTTCGAGTGTAGATGATTTTAAAATCAAACAGTGCCTAATTCCGAGTTAAATTCCATAAGTTATACCCTTTTCCGTGCAACTACTCTAAACTGCCCTGCACCAACGATTTTTCCTACACACATTTCGAAAATGGCTAAATCGGAGGCCTAAAACATTAGAATTAGCCTTAGCCCTAGAAATCAACATTTTCTCTAAACTGCCTAATCTAGCTGCTGTACAAATTTGGTTAATTTTTGAGCATGTTTGCTATGTCCGAAAGGCTCCAAAAGTTGGGTACAGTGCACTGATCCAAACAGAACACATACACACAAGCACACTTGAGTCCTTTTGCTATTTTCTTGCTTGACTAACATGTTTTGGACTCTAACACTCCTAAGAGCTATTAATCAACAACTTCTAAGCCTAACTAGTCATCAAAGCCTCAAGAATTCAAAAGAAACACAAAGGGGTTGAATTCATTTAAGCAAAACTACTTGAAATTCTTTGTTGATTCCTTGCTCATAAGTCATATTAAGCATGTTTCTAACATATAAACTTCATTAATGCATTTAAACAAACACTTTGTCTACCATTTTACATTTAACTAACTAAACTTTATTCTATCAATAAACTACCATAAAAACTTCAAATGCTAGCAAAAGAACACTCCTACAACATTATGAACTCTAATACTCAAGCTAGATATGTAAAAGAACACATTACCACTTTTGTCTACTTTGAAGCAAACCAAAAAAATAATAATAATAATAAGAACTTGACAGCAACTTAAAATAAGAAAATTTTCATCTCACATTCATAGTAGACTCAAGTTAAAGATAACATTTAACAAGCCAATAAATAATCACTTCACAATTAACTTACATTCTAACTAAACCACTACACAATTAAACTAACTCTTCAATCTAAAATTAAATCATAAGCTTAAAGAATAGATGCTACACCAAAACACTTATCTTCATTTCCAATCAAATTAGCATTCAAGATAAATATTAGATCTAAATCACATGCATTTATAGTTAAACAATCATTTTCATGTAGGTAGTATGACATTCAAGCTAATTATCTTATTTGAACAAGAAACACAACTCGGTTATGAACTAGTAACCAAAATAATAAAGCAACATAATATACACTAACACTTAAACCTCAATTTTCAGCTTTAACTAACATGAATCTCTTAGTCTCTACAACAAATATAACACAATAAACAAGCTAAAGTTAAGTATGAGGCCTAAAATCTCCATTTTCTCCTTTAAGTTCAATATGCCGAAACTAGTTTTAGCCAAGGTTTAGTTAACTAAAGTATCTAACTATCCTCAACTACATTTATGGAACCTAAACCAAACATTAAACTAGTATTTAAGGCACTAATTGTATTAATTCTAATGGGCGCATACAAAGAGGCATAAAAATCGACGTCCTCGGAATTCGATAAATTTTAACGTGGTACCGTTTTATCAACCCAACATCACATATCTATCATTAAATTAAGGTTTTGAGTAAGATTTAAAGGGCCTGAGTGAATAGTGCCCCATTAAATGAACTTTAACTAATTGATCTTGCATTTCAAGCATTGCCAACCCATTCAAGGCTCTAATCTAGGTTTAATAACTCCTAAATCACATGTAAATAGCAACAAATTAAGCTAGAATACAAAGATTTTACTATTCACGTTTTTTACTATTCATCACCTTCTACAATGTAACATTCACCATTCTAGCCATTCAAGATGTCAACTAACTTCAAAAGAGTATTCTACAACATCAATAAGAGGTACTACAAGCATCTATGAGCAAAGATATAGCAATAATCAACAATTGTAAAAATTCAAGTTTAAACCCTAGAAATTTAAATGCATATAACATGAAATCTCTCTCACATACCAAGTTGTAGGAGCTTTGTAGTACTCTAGGATACCTCAATCTACCTCCAAGACCAAGCTAGAAGATCCAATTGGCAAGATTTGAGGACATTTTCTCTTCTTTTTTTTTTTCTCATGAAAATTGGCCCTAAGGCCATTTTTTCCCTCTTTTTGTTTTGTTTCCTTGCTTGGTTTAGCTTATAAAAGAAAAGATGACAAGGTCAATGGGTTTGGTCAATGGGTTGGGTATTTGGGTCAAATAGTTGTAATTAGATCAAATAATAAGCAAATGAGTTATTGAAATGTTAAATTAAAAGCTGAAAATACTATTCATTAGAGAACACTAATCTAATTTTTATTCAATGTTCCCGAAATGCTATGTACGCAAACTCAATGAACGTATGACACATAAATGATAAGTAAGTAAGAAAAAATATAAAATTCAGAAAAAGAAGCAGAAAATTTTTATTTCCAAACTTAGAGTTATTTAAGCAATTAATGAAAAATAATAATAATAATAATGAAATCTAACACTTAAATACAGAATAATAAAATATAATAATTTTAATATTAAAATAGTTACCCTATTTAATATTACTAAACTCTTTATGCACGTATTTCAAAAATATAACAAATAGTGCAATTAATGAATGCATTGAATTAAGTTATTCACTAATAATAAATAAACTTTTAAAGTAACACATAAATATATGCGAATATGTACTGTATACTATATGCTGGGTCTGGGTCATCACAGAGCCGACCTTGCGCCGTTTCAGGCATTTTTTCGTTTGCAAGCCCAACCCGAAACAGCTAGGCTGGTTCCACTTCGCGGCTCGGGTCAACAATGCCATATTCACCAAGTGGCACTCCTCTAACAAGGGCTGGCACAACGACTACTATTGGGTCGAGTCGACAGTGAACCCAGGGTGCAGGATGGACTGGAATCTTTCACTGAAAAAGACTTTGAATGACGACCCCAAGCTTTCTAAAGAGGAACTCGCCGAGGTCAGCGTGCTGAGGCCCGAGCCGGGTATGCTAATTGACATCGATAGTGTCCTCAGGTGGGATAGGATATGGAAGTCCAAGTTCTTCGGGAGAGAACCCGACCTGAGCGAAGAGCACCTACACTTACTTCCCGAGCCTGAAGAGAACGCTCATTCCGACTCAAAAGAGGGTCAGTTCGCAGGATCAATGCCCGACCTCCCCGTCTCCTTGTTTGTCGTTGCTCTTCTCGATTGGTAATTGGTCATTTTTCACATTCTTTTCCTTTGTTTTTGTAGGCATGGCAGATACGGTGAAGCTCGCGTATCTCTAGAGAAGGAGAAAGCCCGACGCCAGTGGTGAGGCGTCGGCTCGGTCCGGTTTTGGCTCCGTCCCTCAGGAGCAGAGGCAGCGGCCCGAGGGCCATGCGCGGGAGGTTGGCGCAGAGGTCTCGTCGGGATCTCCTTTGACAAAGAAGACGAGCTCGGGTGTGGCAATCCCCGAGCGCTCGGCATCCCGTCCTAACAACAGGAAGCAGCCCCGGCCCGAGTACTCCGGGAGGGGCAAGGCCGCAGAGGTGAGCCCTTCAAATAAGGATTTTGTGGAGGCTGCAAAGGTTGCCCGCGATCCCAAGTTGGGGTCAGTCCTGGCGGAGCAGCTTTCTCTTGACCTGAGAACGGCCATAGTTACGGTAAGACATACCCAGATGTGCCGTCGTGGTTTCTTTTGTTGATTACTTTGACTGACCACTTTGCTTTCTTCCGCGCAAGCTGAGTCCCACATCCTTATGGCGCATGGCCTACTTGCCCGGGCCCAGACTTACTGTGTAGAGCTCGAGCAGCGCCACACAGATTCCCGAGTCGAGCTGGAGTCCTTTAGGACGGATGCGGCCCAGAGGCATAAAGCGGATGAGGCGGAGATCGCCCGACTAAGGAAGGAGCTCGAGGCTGAGAAGTCCCGGCGCGAGGCCGCGACCAAGGACGTTGAGCGCTACAAGCCGGAGAAGCGCGAGGCCGAAGCGAAGTATAAGGACCTCTTGGATCAGATCAGCCCGCGAGGGGAGAAGGTAGTTGAGGCCTTTAAGTCCAGCCAAGAGGCTGTGGACTGGCTAGCCACTGAGGGTGGGATGATGACCCGGTACGCCGAGTTGGAGTACTACTTCCGAGGCCAGGTTGCAGCTCGCGAGAGGGCGAAGACTTTTTTCCCTGCCGCCAAGAACGATTATATCGAGATCTTGGAGGCCCCACCCCCAGAATTCTGGGAGATTCCCGAGCTACCGGCCTACCTGAGGTCCTAGGCCAAAGAGGGGCTGGCGCGCGTCGAGAAGGGTATGGACCAGATCGGCGACGTAGCCGAGGCCACCACCTCCACCGCTGCTCCCAAATAATAATTTCTTTTGTAAAGTCGCCGGGATCGTGCTTTTGTAATTCTGACCAGGTCGGGCTTGTGTAATTGATTTTAATATTAATGAAATATCTATTTTATTTTTGTTTGCGTTTTGGTCGAGTTTGTACGCGTGTATCTTTCTCTTCGTAAATTTTCTTAAGTAAGTGGGGTCGGACCAACTTAATGGACCATACAAACTTAAGCGTAATGAACCGAGCTGGACGCGACTAGTGAATTAACACCCTAATCCGAGCTGGTTAATTGGGCAACTGTTTAACCGTCGCCGACCTGGACTCGTCAGTCCGATTTAAAACTGGTCAAACTAATGTTGACAAATGTTGAGCTCGAGTTCGGACCCCAAACTAACATAACGACCTGAAGCCGGATTAAACCGAGTTGGAACTCAATCCAAACTGGCAAAACTTAACAATTTATTATCGATTATACCCTAGCTGGAACTTCGTCCGAGCCGATTTTATTGATCATTAGCTCGTGATCAAGCGTGGCCATCGCGTTAATCCGAGGGGGTAGTAGCTTTGTAGCTGAGGCAATTTGTACCCGTGTCGGGAATTGCGCTGGTTTTGTTTTGTTCCCAGGTCGGGAATTGTACTTGTATGTAAAGATGCATTGTATTGAGTTTGTTCAAGCAATGTCTTGGCCCGGGGCCTTTACAAGATTTCTCAGCTCGGGGCCGTTACAAAATATTTCAGCTCGGGGCCGTTTACAAAGTATTTCGGCTCGGGGCCGTTACAAAGTATTTCGGCTCGGGGCCGCTAGACAAAATACCGCTTCAGGTGTTCCGAGTGCCATGCGTTCTTCAATAGTTTCCCGTTCTTGTCGCGAAGGTAGAAGGTCCCGGGTCGGACTTCTTTCACGACTTCATAGGGTCCCTCCCAAGTCAGGGAAAGCTTGTTACTGGAATGCGACGAAAAGATGGCCTTCTTGAGCACGAGGTTGCCAACCTTAATAGGCTTAGGCTTAACCTGTTTGGCAAAGGCCCTTTGCATGGCAGCTTTGCTGGCCAGCATTCTAATTTGAGCTTTAGCTCGAAGCTCTTCAGCGAGGTCGAGCTCTTCACGGATCCGTGCTCCATTTGTTTCTGGATCATGGTGGAGGGTTCTACTGGTCGGAGACTCGATCTCCACTGGCAGCACCGCTTGAGTGCCGAAGGTCAGTTCGAATGGCGATTCTCCCGTTGCCGAGCTGGTGTTGGTTCGCTGAGCCCACAATACCTCGGGAAGAATTGATGCCCATTGGCTCTCCGCTTCCTCCAACTTGGTTTTCAGGCCCTGCAAAATGATTTGGTTAGTCCTTTCAACTTGGCCATTACTTTGAGGGTAAGCAATAGATGAGAATCTGAGGTCGATCCCAATCTCAACACATTTGCCTCGAAAGTATGCACCGTCGAATTGTTTGCCGTGGTCAGTGATGATGACCTTTGGCACCCCAAATCGACAAATGATGTTTTTCCATACGAAATCCCAAGCTGCCTTTTCTGTTATTCTAGCAACACCTTCAGCCTCGGGCCATTTAGTGAAGTAGTCTACAGCTACGAAGGCGTGCTTCTTTTGGCCGACACTGGTCGGCAATGGGCCGATGATGTCTAGACCCCATTGATAGAATGGCCATGGGCTTACCATCACTGTGAGGTCCAGAGCAGGCTTCCTCTGTACATTGGCGAACCTCTGGCAGGTGTCGCACTTTTTTACATACTCTTTGGCATCCTACTCTAAGGTTGGCCAGAAATAACCTTGCCTTAATGCCTTCCGAGCCAGAGCTTTGCCTCCCAAATGGTTTCCACATACCCCTTCATGAATCTCTCGGAGTACATAGTTTCCCTCTTCGGGTCCAACACATTTCAAGAGAGGTCAAGTGTAGGCTCTCTTATAGAGTTGCCCGGCAATTATGACAAACCTTGAGGCCTGTTTCATGAGCTTTCGAGCTGCTTTTTCATCTTCTGGGGTCACACCCCCTCCAAGTAGTCCATGATTGGTTTGGTCCAATCTGGGCTTAGATTGAGCTCGGCTACGGCTTGCACCCCCATCTGAATACTGGGTTCGGATACTTCTTCAACATGGACCAGGGCAGGTCAGCTGTCGCCCAAGGCCAACTTGGACAAGGCATCAGCCTTCATATTCTCTTCCCTGGGAATCTGCTGTATCGTGAACCTTCTGAGCCCCGAGGTCAAATCCTTGACTCTGTTGAGGTAGGCCAGCATAGCACTGTCCTTGGCTTCGAACTCTCCCGATATCTGACTAGAAACCAGTTGAGAGTCGGTGCTCAGGTCGACTGTTTGTACCCCGAGCTGAGCTGTAATTTTTAGTCCTGCAATCACTGCTTCGTATTCTGCTTCGTTGTTGGACGCCGAAAAGGTGAACTTGAGGGAGTATTGGTGCTCATGCCGGGTTGGGTCGAGGATGACCACTCCAGCTCCGCTTTCAGACTTCTCTGAGGCCCTATCAGCATGGACCTTCCACATATCCTCTGGGTCATGCTCGACTCGGCCAATGTATTCTACCACAAAGTCAGCGATGGCTTGGGCTTTGATGGCTATTCTGGGCTGGTAGGTGATGTCAAATTGACTCAGCTCAACTGCCCATTTTAGTAGCCTGCCCGACGCCTCCGACTTGTGCATGATGGACTTGAGCGGGGCATCCGTCATGACCTTAACTGGATGAGCATCGAAGTACGGTTTCAACTTTCTTGCCGCTGTGATAGCGCGATGGCGAGTTTTTCCAAGGATGAGTATCTCGCCTCGGCCCCTTTCAAGGTTTTGCTAACATAATAGACCGGCTTCTGCTCCTTTCCTTCTTCTCGAACTAGTGTCGCCGCCACTGCTGTTCCCGAGCATGCTAAATATAGTACCAGCTCCTCCCCCACCTCAGGTCGGGATAACAGGGGTGGCGAAGCTAGGTACCTTTTCAGCTCTTGGAAGGCGTTCTGGCATTCCTCAGTCCATTCAAAGTTCTTAGGATTCCTCAATATCTTGAACAAAGGAGCACACTTGTCAGCCGACCTGGACATGAATCTGCTCAGCGCTGCGACCTTGCCTGCTAACACCTGGACGTCCTTCACGCAGGTCGGCGGAGCCAGGTCGAGTATCGCCTGGACCTTCTCCGGGTTGGCTTCTATTCCGCGGGCTGTGACCATGAAGCCCAAGAATTTGCCTGCCTTGACGCCGAATGCGCACTTTTCTGGGTTCATCTTTATCCCAAAGTGCTCCATTACAGCGAAGGCTTCAGCCAGGTCGTCTACATGATCTTCCGCCCTTCTGCTCTTAACCAACATGTCATCTACATAGATTTCCATATTCCGGCCAATCTGATTTTTGAAGACTTTGTTCACCATCCGAGTGTAGGTAGCTCTAGCATTCTTGAGGCCAAAAGGCATAACCTCATAGTAATAGAGCCCTTTATCGGTAGTGAAGGCGGTCTTCTCTTTGTCTCCGGGAGCCATCTTGATTTGATTATAGCCTTTGAAGGCATCCATGAAAGAGAGTAGCTCGAATCCGGAGGTGGCGTCCACCATTTGATCGATCTGTGGTAGGGGAAAACAGTCCTTAGGGTAGGCTTTGTTGAGGTCGGTGAAGTCAATACACAGTCTCCAACCACCTGAGGACTTAGTCACCAACACCACATTGGACAACCAGGTTGGGTACTGTATTTCCTTTATGTGGCCGGCGTCCACTAACTTATCCACCTCTTCGGCTATGATTTGTTGTTTATCATAATGGAAGTGCCTGCGCTTTTGCTTTACCGGATAGTGATTTGGGTCGGCATTCAGGTGATGCTCAATCACATTTGGGTCAATCCCTGTCATGTCAGAGGCAGACCAAGCAAATACATGTTCATTCTTTAAAAGAAAGTGGCTTATACCTTTCTTGAGGTTGGCAGAGAGTTCACTCCCGATCTTTGCCCTCTTGGTTTCATCAGAGAGCTCCACCCCTTAAAGGTCTTCAGCCGGGCTTCCTCTCTTAGCATCTCTCTTTTCTTCGAGCAGATCTGGTCCCCAACCGATTTGATACTTGGGCCGGAGTGAGTTTTCATAACATTCCCGAGCTGAGAGCTGGGCTCCGCGAATGGTGGCCACGCCGGCCGGGGTCGGGAATTTCAAGGCCTGGTGGTAAGTTGAGGGGATGACCCTGAAGTGATTGAGTGCCACCTGACCTAAGATCCCATTGTAAGTAGAGTTACAATCCATCACAATGAAGTTGGCTTGCATCGACGCCTACTTATCTCCATCTTCCAGCTTCAGCGGGAGGTTGATGACCCCTTCGGCTCGGTGGGACTGCCCGGTGAAACCAGCTAAAGTACCTCTCAATGGCCTGAGTCGGCTCATGTCCAACCCCATTTGCTCAAAAGCGTTGAGGAATAAGACTTCTGCCGAGCTCCCAGTGTCCACCATCAACCTCTTGACGGTGAAGTTGGCTATTTCAGCACTGATCACCAGTGGGTCGTCATGAGGCAATATTACCCCTTTCAGGTCTTCTGAGGAGAAGGTGAGCTCCTGCATCCCCGGGGCCGGTCCCCGCATCGGTCCATACTCCCTCCCAGCGTGAACATAACCCTTCCTACCTGTTGAGGTCTCTCCTCCTGATGCCAATCCTCTCGCAATGGTCTCAATCGCGACCAAGCATCCGCCCGACTCCTCTCCCTATCCCTTTGGTCGGGATTTCGGGTCGACTGCGGATCTACATATCTCCGGAGGTGGCCTCGGGCTATCAATGCCTCAATCTCCTGTTTCAAGTCTTTACACTCTTCGGTAGTATGGCCATAGTCCATGTGGTAGCGGCAATACTTGGTTTTATTGCGCTTCTCGGGTCGGCCTTTCATCCTCGGAGCTGGAGGCAGGTGGTTCTGGTGTTGGATCTCCATCAGGATCTGCTCCCTCGAGGTGTTAAGGGGAGTGAACATAGTGAAACGGGGGTTCTGCTTTGGCTGTTGAGGCTGCTTGCCTTGGTCGTTCTGGACTTTAGCCCCAGGTTGGGCTCGGGAGGTCTCTCCCTTCTTGCTGGCCTCCTTCTCCTTGTCATCATCCCTTTTCGCCTGATGGATTTCTTCCGAGTGTATGTACCATTCTGCTCGTACCATTAGCTCGGATACAGTGTCCATGGGGTCGATTGCCAAGGAGGATGTAAGTGGGCCCGACCTGAGCCCATTCTGGTAAGCCATCAACGCCATGGAGTCCTCGAGGTTGGGAATTCGGAGGGATTCTTCATTGAACCTGGCCGTGTAGGCCCTCAAACTTTCCCCTCTATGTTGCTTCACCAGCAACAATGTAGAAGTATGGCGGGTGGCGCACTGGCTTCCTGCGAAGCGGGACAAGAAAGCCTCAGCCAGCCGGTGAAAGCTTGCAATTGAACCGGGATGAAGTTTCTAGAACAAATCCAAGGCATTGCCAACCAGGGTGGTCGGGAATGTCTTCGCCTTCATGAGATCTGGCATGTCATGCAGAGTCATGTGGTGATCAAAATTGAGCAGGTGGCTGGCTGGGTCTCCATCTCCGTTGTAGACGGCCAGGTTGGGCATACGGTTACCAGTGGGCAGTGGCGTGGCCACTACCTCAGGGGAGAGTGGGCTAACGCCGAGCTGGTTAATGACCTTGGCTATGGCTGCTGCGGTCTTGGCCTGCTCGGGGTCGGCTTGAGCCGCCCTTTTACCTCTCGCCACGTCGGATCTGGCTATCGGCGCTAGAAAGCCCTTCTCGTCCTGTGCCCGTTTTCGCCTTGACTCCGAAATGTGGAATTGCGGACGTGACGGCCTCGGCATAGACTCTTGCGGAGCCAGGGGGCCCTCAGCTAGCCGGGCTACTTGCTCCTTAAGTTCCTCGAACATCCTCAGCATCATCCTTATCTCCGGTGATAGGCTGGAGTTGGAGTCTCCTTCTGCTGTGGGGTTGGTTTGGGCTGCTAAGTGTATACGTTGGCTCGTTCCAACGTCGGCTTGGGTTAGGTTCTAGCTAGGCCCCTGCGTGGTTTCGAGGTCCCCTTCCGGGTTAGGCGAATCCTCTACCGGCGTGCTGTGGCTTCTAGTTTGCACCATAATGGTTTCTCAATGAGTGGTGAAGAGAGCTACAAAAGAACTCGTCGTTTTCCCACAGACGGCGCCAAACTGTCGAGGTTGGAAACCTCACAGTTGAAGTTGGGAGCTACTTG
Organism: Ehretia macrophylla; assembly: GCA_037974665.1. Classification (NCBI taxonomy): domain Eukaryota; kingdom Viridiplantae; phylum Streptophyta; class Magnoliopsida; order Boraginales; family Ehretiaceae; genus Ehretia; species Ehretia macrophylla. Next base: position 40,924,016 of record CM075767.1, read on the forward strand.
CGCCGAGTTGGACTTTTCAGGTCGGCCTCCGAGCTATACTTTCTGGGTCGGCTACCAGACCTGCACAATGAAAAGAAGGAAAAGGCGGGGTGATGACCCGGATTTTCCCCTCGAGCGTGCGAATGATTAGTATGTCCGAGTTGGCAAGGTAGCTGAGAGCATTTAATAACGAGTTTCCTCCTTAAATGAAGAGGGTGGAACTCTATTTATACTAAGTTCTGGTCTGACAGCATTTAATACAGCACAACTTTATGTCCCATCAGTGCTTTATGTCCCATCGGAACAGCTGGAACTGAGGTCGGGGTTTCCGGGGTCGGGCCAGTCAACCTGGTTGGACATTCAGTTGAACGCGCTGGCCTTGGCGCTGATTAGCCCGCCTCGACTCGGGATGGATTCGTACCTCAGCTTGGGAACCCCTCGTCAGGAGGCATAGATATTAGCACATTAACTAAAGATGATATTAACCTGGTTACTAATTAATAAAGAAAATAAGAGCTTTAAGATAAAAATTGTATAGCATATGAGAGGTGGAATAAAGAAATTTCAATGAATTTGAACATAGCCACTCACATACATAAATAGCCACTCACATACATAAGAATAATCTAAACAAAGTGCACATCCATTAATTAATTTCAAGGGTCAAACATCGTGATAGTTGGATGAGATGCCAGCTACACCTCGGGGAGTGCTCTCTATTAGGGAATATAACACTTTATGCTCATGCATACACAAACAATCTTTTTCGGGTGAATTAGGTTAATTTATTTTTAAACTAAAAAGACTCATATATTTAAGAAACAATTAAGTAGAAGCTGCAACTCCTACTACCATATAAAGAGATCCACCTTTGTCAATTATAGTCTAAACCTTGAGTTTAAGTTTATACATAGTATGGTTAGACAAATGTGTGCGCGCTGGGGGAAGAGGTGGGAGCAGTGGAGCCACTCGACAGTGAGCGGGGGCTGTGCAAATTATTTTTCAGAAATATGTGTATTTTAAAGGTATTTTTAGTCTATAAATAAATTTTCATATATAAATGTTAAATTGAGTGTTTTAACTCCTATTGAACATAATTCTTGAATCCGCCCCTAATTGGGAGGGAGGATATTAATTAGGTTGGGGGGGGGGGGGGTGGAAGACTAAGAGGAAGAAGCTTTTACCAAGAGTATCACCAACGTGAAAGTTCTTTCCAGAAGCCCAGTTAGGGTAGTAATTGAATCCCAGTCTTTGCCAACCTTTTTCTTCTCCAACAAAGTATGTAGCATGCGCATTAGCAGAGCCATGCAGGCCCTCAAAGCACCTACCAGAAACAAAAAAGAAATTCTAATTTTGACGAAAGCCATGAGGAATTAACTCCACCACAAAGAAGAGACTTCTTCCAAGAACAAGGAGAAAAGAAATAATGAATAGATTTGATGAAGAGGAAACCCTATACGCTGCCTTTATTTATAAGCTTCTGATATTTCCAATTGTGACGGAAGAGAGAAAAAATTTATGGATTCGCAGAACAAAGATATGGAAATATTTCTCTCTTTGTGATCATTGAGTTAATAACAAACATGCCGGCAAGCTTCCATACCAAGTAAACAAGAAATTGGAACATTACTATATGTCACTCTTTCACCATTCTAATCACTCTTTTACTATATATACAAGAAATTTAACATTTAAAATACGAATTCTTACTGTACAAAAGAGAGTGAATAAGTGACATCAAATATTACTATTTGTTTTCAATGCAATAAATACTCATAAACTAGACAGGCATAAAGATGGAATCAATTTTATGATTTTTTTTTCTTTTAACAACAAAAACATAGAGTTTTTAGTAAAAAGGCCGAACATATTGCACTTTTTTTTGTTTTGTTTTGCTAAGTAAGGCCAAATAACACTCGTGACAAAAAGAGGTCCATAAAACCTACGATCAAGTATTACAATATGAACATATATGTTATATTAAAGCTTGTTGTGCTGCTAATGATACGATTAGAATGGTTTGATATTAGTTATAAAGTCTTAAGTGAAACACTTCTTTCTTGAATAGTTAGCTACCTAAGAGCTTGAATGTGCAATGTTTCATGCATAATTCTTATGGACTTACGTTTGATTGTGTGTGTTGAGAATCAATAAGCTTTAATCCTAATTGTTGACCACTCCATTATTATGCTAATTTTTTGTTGCTATCTTTGCTCATTTTCTTTCGTATGTAAGAAAAACTGTGTCTTTTTTGCCTTTATTCTTGTTTTGTTTGCTATTTTTGTCTTTTAGGAGATAAAGCAATTCGACCTGGTTTTGGGAAGAGAGAGAAGATAAACGTAGTTTTGGCGATGGCTTGGCGACGATTGTTTTGGTGACGACATGGGGACGGGTGAAGTTGGCGAGGGCATGGTGATGGGAAATATTAGTGATGGTATAGTGATGGGAATTGTTTGTGATGGCATGGTGACGGGAGATTTTTGTAACGGCGTGGTGACGGGATAAATTGGGGAGGGCTTAGTGAGGGAAAATATTGGCGAGGGCTCGGTGACGGCAATTATTGGTAATGGCCTGGTGACAAACCGTCGCAATACGACGATGGCTTAGTGACTGGGAGGACTTTGGCAACCACCTCGTGTCTGACAGACGTTTTCCCTCACTGTGCCGTCACAAAGTCGAAATTGGCGACGGCACGATGAGAGGAACCGTCCATCGCAAAATTTAATTTTTTTTGTAGTGATATTAGTAATTAAAGTCCTCTCTAACTGGAATATCATCACAGTGATGGTCTGCTATAATCGATACCATGGCATAATCTTCACCACAATAGTGGATAATTTGCTATTAAGGGCGGATTCAAAAATTCTTTTCAGTAGAGACTAAAATAAATAAATTTTCTAACTATATGAGTATATTTTTAGTTCAGTGGGCGCTAAATAATTTTTTTAACTAAAAATACATATAATTTTTTTAATTTTTTTTGAAAAATACATAAAATTTTTAATATTATTTTAAGCCAGTGAGTTGCAGCCCCCGCTGACCCAACTGTACCTCTGCCCCTGCGAGTTGCTGTTGTCTTCCAATTGAGACGTCAAACAATCTATTGCCTCTATTATTATTATTATTTAATAAAAATGTGTTTTTGCTGGATTTTAAAGTATGACAGATGTTTAAATGAATTTATAAAATCATCAGATGTTTCAAAAATCAGAGTCAAAACTTGAGATCCAATTTCTTGACTCACATGACTTGAGGAAAAGAAATTATTGAGTATTGTCAAGCGCACATAATTGCAAAATCTTTACCAAAAAAATTCTCTTTAGAAGAGCCTAATGTCTTAGCAACAATTTACCATTTTGCATTGACGTACAAGTCCTGTTGCTTCATTACCAGATAGTTTTAGATCATAATTGACCTAGATTAATGCCAAGTGAGAGAGTCCATCATGAATCGATTGATTTCTTCTAGATTTATCCATAAACATCCCAAGATGGTATCGAGACCAAGTGAGGATTTAACTTTCTCTCGGACATATTTGTCAACTCTTTATTGCAAATTAAAACTCTATGATACAAAAAATAAAAAAAAATCATAAAGTTCTTTTAATCTTTACAAAAAAAAAGAAAAAAAGAAAGAAGGAAGAAGCACACTCCGAAATCACACAATATTTATACATGTATAGATACATATCATTCCTAGCATGTTGATGTTGCGTAGTTCCAACTAGCTAATCAGACACGATTCCCTCCTCAAGCAAATCCTCCTTTTGCTCCTCAGCCTACATGGTATTTATATAGATTAAATATAGCATGTTTGCTAGCACCCAGCTTCACAAAAATCTCATTCCAGAAATTGTTTGTCATTCTTGGTGAGTCAGTGGTCAAATGCAATTTCCTGCTTAGACTTTCCTACAATCATCCAAATATATATATATAAAGAATAAATTATGTATATAGTCCCTATTGTTTATACTTTTTTTCAAGTTGGTTCTTAATGTTTCAAAAAATTGTACTAATTTCTAATATTTACAAAAGTGATTCAAAATGTTCCATGTTCAAAACTAGCTAATTTAATCCCTATTATTTAAAAAAAAAAATTAATTTAGTCCCCAAATATAGGAAATCTTTTAAAAAAATAATAGTGACTAAATTATTATTTTTGAAAAATAATAAAAACTAAATTGATTAATATTGAACATTAGGAACTATTTTGAATTACTTTTAAAAATATTAGAGACTAGTATGAATCTTTTGAAATATTAGGGACGATATTAAAAAAATATGTAAACTATAGGGAATAATGTGAAATTTACCCTATAAAAAATTTAAGAAATCAGATGAAAAATTAATTTTAGAGGTTCAATAAATTGACAAATACAAATAACATGTGCATACGGATGAAACAAAAGAAAATAACACTTTCCTTTAGTTTCTTCTTTCCCCCCCCCCCCCCCCCCCCCCCCCCCCCCCTTTTTTTTTTTTATCTTTCTTCTTTTTCCAAGGAAAAATCTCACATTTAGTCCCTATTATTTACACAAAAATTTAGTTTAGTCCCTATTATTTAAAATATCTAAATTTAGTCCCTATTATTTTCTTAAAAGTTTCAATTTAGTCCCTATTGTTTAAAGTTTCTCAATTTCATCGTTATTGTTTCTCAAAAAGTTTTAATTTCGTCTCTATTATTTTTTTAAAAATTCAAATTCGTCCCTATTATTGCTCAAAAAAAATTTAATTTAGTCCTTGAATAATAGGAATGAATTTAAAACTTTAGAAAAACAATAAATACGAAATTAAAACTTTTAAAAAAACAATAGGGACGAAATTGAATTTTTTTGAGAAATAACAGGGACTAAATTGAGACATTTTAAATAATAGGGAAGAAATTGAAACTTTTGGTGAAACAATATGGACTAAATTAAGACTTTTTAAACAATAAAAACTAAATTGAGACATTTTACAAACAATAGGGACAAAATGTAAAATTTCCCCTTTTCCCAACTCCCTTTCTTTTTCTTTTCTCTCTCCTCGTTCCTGCACCCTTGGCCATGCCTAGTTGCCAAGCAACCCTTGCCACCCCCGACCCTCTCCGACCCTTTTGTGACAAAAATTAATTATATTCCTAACACCTTTGAGTATGAAATATGTTGAAATTATCATTTTTTTATAATGAAGGGTAAAATTATAATTTGAACTTAAAACTTTTAATTAAAACAGGTAATTACTTGACCATTTAACCCAACATACTCTTGGGTGTTTGAAGTTAGCATTTTGACAATTTACTTTGGCATATGATCCTCATCCCCTTTAATTACTAATCTCCTAATTCTTTGTATACAAGTCATAGACATAGCAAAAAGAAACCACATCTCAGCAAACAAAGGATGTACCAATATTACTAAAAATATTGATAGGTGTGTTGTGTATTTAACTTTTGGATATATTCTAATCCACTTGAGTTAGGTGACTAGCAATAAACCTTGGAATGTTTACACGTGAGGGATAGATTGAAGATATCAAATTAATTAAATATACTCTTTAATAATTTAAATAAAAGCGTGTTACTTATCATGATATCATAACTCTATTATAAAAAAAGTCTTTAGTCCAAGTCACTATCATTCTCTTTACCACGTGCTAAAAATGCAATATTCACATGTTGATTACGTATTGGAACCATAACATATCTACGTTGTATTATGTAAATAAATTGCGGGAAAATAGCACATTTAGTTTTTATTATTTTTAAAAAGTTAATTTCATCTCTATCGTTTAAAATTTCTCTATTTTGTCCTTATTTTTTTTAAAAAGTTTTAATTTCATCCTTATTATTTCTAAAAAAAATTAATTTCATCTCTATTATTTTTTTAGAGTTTCAAATTTGTTTCTATTATTCAAGGACTAAATTCAAATTTTCTAAGAAACAATAGGGATGAATTTGAATTTTTTTAAAAAAATAATAGGGACAAATTTGACTAATTTTGAACAATAAGGACAAAATTAAAACTTTTTAAAAATAATAAGGACGAAATTGAATCTTCATTAGAAAAAATAGGGATAAAATTAAAAAAATTTAAACAATAAGAATGAAATTAAAACTTTTAAAAAATAATAGGAATTAAATATGACATTTGCCCTTCCTACAAAGGGGTTTCTAGAAACCATCCCGACTTCAAAGTAATAGGGTTCCTCGAAAGCTTTTAAACAAAGTTTGTCATGCCAGTGCTTGCTTCAATTAAAAAAGATTTTTACATAAAATGATAACTTACATGGTATTAGAGTTTAAGTATAAAAAATTTATTGTCGCCCATATATCATATTAACACGATCTTATCTCTTTTAAAAGAAAAAATAGCGTCCACGTATAAGACTCAATAAAAAATTATGTTTTAGGTGATGTACTGGTAACTTTTAATTAGGTAATATATAAACATTAAATTATTAGATAACTTTTAGTTTAATGTGTAGTTTTGTCCTATAATATAATACAAATCCCATGCTCAATACAGAAACAAAGTTTAAGATCTAGAACATAAACTCGACATTTATTTATTTATTTTTTAATTCGAGGAGAACTAAGGCCGTACAATATAATTAGTAAGACCTTTCGCATACAGCGATGAACCTTACTATTAGACCAAAGCCCTAGTGAACTCGATATTTATTTGATAACTTATTGTTCCTCCATTGGGACCATTGCTCTAAAACAAACACAAGTACATACCATTTACCATCACTGTTGATTTAATCTATACCTAATTACCATAGAGAAAAGTAGGTAGACGTGGAGTAACTAATACTTCGAGAGGATTTGTCTTAGGCAAGGAAAGGCCTTGGCCTTCTTTCATGTCCACTGGCAAGTTTGATGGAGTTGTAAAATCAAAACCTTGAAGCAAACGAGCGATAGTTAGATGTATCACTTGCATTGCATGTACAATTCCTGGACAAGATCTTCTTCCAGAGCCAAAGGGTATGTACTCAAAATGATGTCCGTAAACATCTACCTTTGCATGGGTTGTCAAAAATCGTTCCGGCTGAAATTCATTAGGCTCTTTCCATATATGAGCATCGCGGTGTAGCTTCCATACATTCACCAACAATGGAGTGCCCTCAGGAATAAGGTAACCACCCACAGTACAATCTTCCATAGCTTTATGTGGCGATAAAAGGGGTGCTGGTGGATATAGGCGAAGTGTTTCCTTAACAATGGCTTGAAGGTAGTTTAGATTCTCGATATCAGAATCTTCTGCCCATCTATCTCTACCAATTTTGTTATCTATCTCTTCTTGAGCACGTTTCATAACATGTCTATTATTCAACAATAGAGACATGAGCCATGTGAGAAGAATGGGTGAGGTGTCTGCACTTGCCACGATAATAGTCTGCATGACAAGATTAAAGAGTCAGATAAAGTTATAAGTTTTACAAGCACATATGACTTATTCATTAGAAATAAAGGTGAACCCACAACTATTTTAAAGCGTAACCCAAAAGCATCAACTGGACATTAATATTGAGAAAAATTCTTGCACTTAGCCAGCTGAATGACCGACGATGAGTGTGGACCCATATTTCATGAGTGAGGGCTGAATTATTTGATAGTTGAATAAGATCCCAACTATAATACAAATATAAGAATCTAACAAAACAAAGTAAAATGAAAGAAACACAAAATTTCGACGAGTCCATTAGCATTCTCGTAGATTACTCGATATTATATTTGATCACAAATATATGTTCACACGTCTGAGAAGGATGAGTCGAGCCATACCATTACTGTTGCCTTGATTATGGTTTCGCAGGAATAGCCATATGTAATCTTGTTATCGATCACTGAAAGCAAAACATCTATGAAATCTTGGTCCTTGCTATCCTCCTTCTTCGATCTCCTCTCGGCATGTTCATCAACCCAACTCTGGATGATAGTGTCCAGCTCTTTCGAAATGCGCTTCATGTTCTTAATACTCCCATTAAAATCGATCCATCTTAATAATGGAAATGGAATCTGATCGGACACTGCAAATTCCCCTGCTGCATACATAAACTCCTTTACAAGTCTTGTAAAATGTTCAGCTTCTTCATCTTCTCCACCATAAACAGAATTCATATACCTCTTCCCAGCTATTGTCTTCACAGTTATATTCAAAGCCAACTGCTGGAACCATTTACTAATCACCACCTTTGCTGGAGTACTATCACCATTATTGTTATTCTTCTCTACAACTGAGTACAACTCTTTCATGCTTTCTTGTATCTCAGAAACTCGAAGATGCTTCAGTGTCTCCAGCCTCTTAATAGAGAGTAATTCGAGCAAAACTATCTTTCGGATTTCACGCCAGTAAGGACCATAAGGTGCAAACACAAACGCAGCATAGTTGTAACCGAGATATTTACCTGAACTAGAAGGCGGACGTGTCGCGAACGTCTTGTCATTGATGGTGAAACATTCTTTAACAGCTTCCCTACTGCTAATCACGAGTGCGCGGTCTGCACCAAGCCGAACAGAGAAAATTGAACCGATCTTATCAGCCAAATCACCTAAAGTCCGAGGCACCGAGTCCTGGCCTCTTAATAAATGAAGGTGGCCTATAATTGGCCAAGCACCTGATGGTTCTGGGGGTGACTTGCCCTTTTTACTCTTCGGACCATGAATCTTTCTCTGCCATAGATAGTACAATGCTAATGTAAGCACAAGACAAGCAATAACAAGAGAGAGATGAATAAAATCCATAACGAGAAAGGAGTGAAGGCTTTCACTTGTTGAATGTATCATAAATTGATGGAGAAGATGAGATATTTATATATGATCCAGGGTGTTAACTACTGATTCTTTCCCTGTTTCTCTTTCTGCTTTTTCCTAAACTACACGTTGTTGATACTCCTTTCCACAATTTCAACTTCTCTAAATATCTAGGATAAAATTCTTAAAATATCAATCAACATTTCTTTTTTTTTTTTCAAATGGAAGATATTAATGTGGGTCCTAGTTACCCATTTCGTTTTCGTGCGCACTAGTCAGGTGAAATTTGAATAATATTGATAATATCGACCATTTAATTTTTCTATCATTTGTGATGACTCATAAATGATTTTGAAATTCTATTGGCCTCACCGGAACCATTATTCTTTCAAAGCGTTGACTATTAACTTGCCAAGTGAATCTGAATTACACAAACTGAATGAATATCTCCCCCCTAAGGCATAAGTAGGGCTGCAAATATTGACCGTTATAAAATATACATGAAGGAAAATGGAAGGAGCTAGTTCTTGCTGTCCCAAGTCTCCATCATTATTCATTATTTGTTATTTTTTGGTCTATTGGTTGCCCCGTCCTACACAGTATGGGGTGATGGACCATTATCTTATGCTATTATCACAATGTAACACAAAAGGAGATTTCAAGAATGTTGCAGAGCACAGATGATGAAGCACTACGCCTACAATTTCGACAGTTTTAGTCAAAAGGTTAAGTACTATACAACCATTTGCATAATTGAATCGCGCTAAAAAAAAATTCTATATAATTTCCCCAAAGTGTAGCATAAAGTGTTCAACTTGGAGTCTACAAAATATCATATATGTCATAGGATCGCTGCAAAGAGATATGTTCACACAATCCAAGATAAGTCTTGGTAGAATACTCTCCGTGAAAGCCGAACGGGCTTGGCTAGAGACATTCAGCTAGGATTGTAATAATTCAACAAAGATAAGATACATGAGGTTCAATCCAAAAACAAATCGATATTATATAAAGCCGTTCAACATTTTACATATTGGTGTTGAGAGTTTTAATTAATTCATATATGTAGGACAATTGAATTTTGGGTTAATATCACTTTTGGTTTCTTATCTTTGACCTCATTGATACTTTGATCCCTTATCTTCAAAATGAGACATTTCAGTCTCTTATCTTTTAAAGTTGGGACACCGTTAGTTGACTAATTGACCAAAAAAGACGAAAAAAGACACTTTGGTCCCAACTTTAAAAGATAAGGGACTGAAATGTCTCATTTTGAAAATAAGGGACCAAAGTGTCAATGAGGTCAAAGATAAGGGACCAAAAGTGGTATTAACCTTTGAATTTTCTAATAATCACTTTATATTTGGCCCATGATTGAAAAGTCAATTAATAACGTGATAAAAGAAGCAACAAATTCCCTGAAACGTGAAATGGGTCGAATGTAGATGAATAAGATTAATTAGACCAATTAATGCTTAACTCTAATATCATAAAAGAAACATGATGTTCCATTCTAAAACTAATTGATATTAAATAGAGTAGTCTAAAATCTTATATATTTGGTGTCAGAATTCTTGATTTATTCATATAAAAGAACTAAATTTTCCAACATAAAATGCATATGGCAAGATGTGCAATTTCGTTTGGGTAATGCTTACTACGTCTATGGAACAACAATTTTTATTTTTTTTGTCAAATGGAACAACAAATTCAGATAAAAGAGATTGCAAGCCACTTACTCGTGGAACAGGCAAGGGCCTCGTATTCGTATTAGGTAGAAGAAGGAACAACAATTTACTACTGGTGAATGGAACCTATATTAGAATAATGGAACATTTGGCTCCTTTGCTATGTGAATTTGGGGTAAAGGTCTAAGTGTTAGAAAAATTATATATGTGGGTATGTAATTAGCATGTTTCCGAAATTGAATAAAAAATAAAAATAAATTTAACAAGACTTGCATGTTATAGGCTTAGGTTTTACAATATAAATGTAAAAGAAATACAAGAAATCTTGAATTTGAAAAATACCAGAATACTAGATAACGCCTAAAAATAATTGAAAATATCTATGTATATATGAAGTTTGGATTAAGACTGATGTCCGAATTTGATTTAGTATTCTTAAGACTTTTATCACCTTTGCAACGGTGCTTACAATCTCTGGCGCAAGTTTTCATAATACAATGATCTCCATTTTATAATTGCAATACTTCAAATCACAAGACCTAACAAACCTAATAAAGTAGAACTCTCTCTCTTAGATCATACAGACTCTATATGCATGCATGCTCTTAAAACTCTTGTTTTTCATGCCAACATATCCCGGGTATGTGTAAGAAAAGTATATAACGATTTTCTGACTAGAATAATGATCACTTAATTGTTGCGATTACTTTGGAATAATGACATTAATTGCTGGAAAATAAAATAGATGTAACTAATAGCACATTTATTTCTCATACGTACTTATTAATTCCTATAATAAATCCTGAAATAAATTCTAAATATATTTATTTATAGTATTTATTTTTAGAATACATTCTGAAGTAAATCATGGAATAAATTCCAAAAAATATTACATCAAAAAATAAAGCTATGATTGAACCCTCACCATGACCCAAAATCCATTGGCTTTGTTTTCCCACGTGAGACAAGCACACTTCTTCAATTTTATTTTTCCAAATTGATCTTTCAACTTTGTGATTAAATTATTCATTTATTACTCATTTGGATTTGACACGTAAATATGCTATGCATATTCACAACCCAAATTAACTGCATCTACCCCCACCCTAGCAAGCTATAGTTATTATAGTCTGATAGAAAAAAGAGAAAGAAAGATAGCATGACATATATAGGTGGCCGAATAATTTCCAAAAGCAAATTACATTTTTTTTTTTTTGGGCTAAGTTGGAGGGCTCTCCCTCTATCTATAGAGTCAAGAAACTCGCTAGGTCTCATAGCAAATTACCTGACTTTATGGATAGAGGGAGAGCCCTCCAACTCAAGCATGAAGTAATCAAGAGGACTATGTACTACCGAGCAAGATCGAGTCTGTCCACTTATAATTAGTAGCTAAAAATACTTAATTGAGAAATTTGATACCCTCTATTGATAGAGTCATAATTCACTAGGTCTCATAATGAATTAATGCTTGGCACTATCAACAGAGGGAGTCCCCTCCATTAAGAAATTTGATGCCCTCTATTAATAGAGTCATAATTCGCTATGTCTCATAGTGAATTACTCGACTCTATAAATAAAGGGAGAGCCTTCCAACTCAAGCACAAAATCATTAAGAGAGCTACTGCCAAAGTATCCCTTCGTAGATAGTTACTTAAAAATACATATAGAAAACGTTGATGATTTAGAAATTAAACCAGGACATGATCCAACATCAGGCATCCAAACCCCACAGCAGCAGACTGATAAAGCTCCCCCGATATATTTCTCTATATTTTGTAGGATAGCGAAAAGACCAACATTTCTTTTGGATAAGTAGCTGCATCGCAAGTTGAAATGAACGTGAATTTACACCCTTCACTTTCTGCCTGTGTATATGAACTTAATTATTATATTCGGCCAAAATAGACTGAAAATGGCTTAAAAATATGGTAATTCGTATTAAATAACAATATTTCAATAAAAGAGAAAATAAAAAAATATTAAATACCATTGGAATGGCATAAATGGAATATACAAATATCTAATAAACTAATCTTGATGATATATGAAAATTAATATAACACGTAGTATGGCTTCTTCATAAACTTGTAATTAAATATACTACACTCGTAGTATATGCGGAATGATGTCTTGAACTTTTTTCGTTTGTTCCACCTTATGTTTGATGCCAATCTAAGTTGAAGATACTAGATGATGAACTAGTGATCACAATTTAAATGCTCTTTGATTTGATCCTTAAACACGGTAAGTAGGGAAAGAGATCTCGTCGGGTGCTTGACTGAAAGTGAGAGAGAGTTTAAGCATTAGTATGTTGAAAATATATTCTTTTTATTTTATTTTTATATGGGCTAATGTGTGGAGTTATGTGAAGTTTCTTAACTACCCATTCTTTTATCCATTAGGTTAGGTCAGCCCATCTTGGACAACTCAAGACCCGTAACCCAACAATATGTGTAATTTCAGTGTACTACTTAGGTAAGAGAAAACAATGATTGTAAAATTAGTCATGTATCAAAAATATTTCTCAAGAAAATTTTCAATTCATTTTAGATCACGTTATATATATATATATATATATATATATATATATATATATATATATATATATGCCTTATCCATGAAGGCATATAAAGCAGATTATTGTAAATTATCCTCACCGTATTAAGTGTTATTATGAATAGCTCCTATAGGAATAACCATTAATTAAGCAAAAAGCCTTAGGATCGGAGCTTCACTTTGAAACTTAAGAATTGGTTTCAAAGGCCTGAAACGGGTGTGAAGCTGTTCAATTGTATATCAATACTCGCGCCCTAAAAGTAGAAAAAGCAACTGATATCTCGTTTAAATAGGTATAATTACTTGAACAGAAATATTAATAGCTGCAACTGGATTGGTGAAGAAGAGTTTGTCTAACTAAGTCTCGCTGTGTCTTCGATAGTGTTGTCCAATTAATTATTTTGTATGAGTATGTTAGTTTTTTAGAAAATAATAGTGACTAAATTGACTAATTTTGAATAATAAACATTACAAAAATTCTGTTAAACTACAAACCTTTTTGGGCATAATTGCCAGGACTTTGGCCTATTGGCTTCGATGATTGGAGACACGTGTCAAAAACCTTAAAAGCAAAATGTTCAGCTAGTTGTGGTTGTTTGGTTTGCTATTTTTTTATAATCAAGTTGTCTTAATCTATTGATTTTGTGTTAAAACATTTTTGTCGTTTTTATGCCAGCAAAAATCAGAGGAGGAGAACATTAAGAACAAACCACATGGTGTGCCTGCAAACGAATGAGAGCGTTTTGTTACTTTTTCTATGTCAGCTAAAGGAAGGGTAATTATTCTTCACTACCTAATATTATGACTTTGTGATTAGAATCTGATTGGTAGAGTTCATTGTTTCTAGGAAATAATTCAAAAAAATGTGATCTATCTGCTAGTTTTTGCTTCTTTAAAAACAGAGAAAGACACTAGAAAAACAGAGAGAAAGAGCACAAGAAAAGGTTGTAGGTAGAGAGAATATATGGACAACAACTATGCAGTGACTTGTCGTTACAAAAAATTAGTTAGTTGCACAAGTAGGGAATAATGCTTATGCTAGTCTAGCCTTGAGTACATGCTATGTTGGTAATTAGCAACAAATTCCAAAACTATTTGCTTAGCCTGGTTGAGAAATGGGAACAATCATTCAGCTGTTAACTTTCCGAGAAGTTGTTTTGGTATAGCATATATATTTTAGTATACATCCCTTTTTTTTAATCATCTCTATTTTCTTAATTTGCAGGAAGAAAAAGCTGAAGGAGGAATTGTTCGGCCTATGGAATTTTTCAAGGCAACACACACTAGAAAGTTGGGTACTAATGACGTGGCATTAAACATATTGGTATAGTAGTCTTTCGCATTCAAATTCTGTTATTCATTATTGTTATTGCTATCTCACATTTTATGACATTTTTTAATTATAAAAAACTGTGAAAAGAAAGGTCGATCAGAAAATTGAGGAATTAAATGATTCTTCCTATGATCGGATTGAGTTGGAGCAACAAGCTTTTAGCGAAACATTTGGACCTAAACATCAGGGGCTTGCCCGAGGTTTAGGGTTTGGAGCCACCCCTTCTCAAGTATATGGGTCTTTTAGGGAAGCTCAGTCAGAAAGTTCAGAGGTACAAGTGCTAAAAAGAAATATCGAACAAATGGAACAAGTGAACGAGGAAAAGGAGAGGAGAATGAAAAGAATGGAAGAATAGAACAAGGAAAAGGATAGAAGAGTGAAAAAAGTAGAAGAAGAGCTAGATTTCTTGAAGCAAATTATATTATCATCAAAGGTACACACTGTCTCATATAAATTACTAATTCACACATAAATTGCATCCACCCTTGAGTTTTTTGCTTTTTTGCTTAGTAAATTCAGTTGAAGTTGCATGCAAGAGAAGTCATAATTTTGCCTCATAATTTTTTCTTCATTACAGGCTTGTAATTCAATGGATTCAACTTCTCAAGCTATCCCTGACTTCAAGTGAACGGCGAGCTCACAATTAATCAAGCTTAGTTTACATGTGCAGCAGTGTGATTCGGGTATAATTTTTTAGAACGGAACATTAGTCTAGAGGAGCACAGTTAGCCATTGGTTTTCTTTTGAATGTAAAACTTTCGATTACTGTGAATTTTTACACTATTGTTGCTTCTGTAAAACTTTTGGTGAAATGTGTTTTTATGATCTTTAATATGCATTCTAGTTATCTTTAATATTTTATTTTAATTGCTGATAAGAATTTGCAAGATGAAAGAAGCTTATGATATTATTAATATTTTATTTTAATTGTTTATGATCTTTAATATGCATTCTAGTTATCTTTAATTGCTAACGTGAATAGCGGCGGTATTATAGTGCTGCGAAAACATACATACAGCAAAAGCAGAGTTTCCAGAAAACGTTGCTGTAAACACATAACTCATTAGCAGCGGTTTTGAAAAGGATGCGAAAATTAGAAACGATGGCGTTTTTTAAAACCGCTGCTGAATCTTGAAGAGCATTTACCACCGCCGACAAAACATTGTAGCGGCAGCCGAATTGACGGCAAATTTTGTGGCGGTTAAAAACCGCTGAGAAATGTTTTGTGGCAGTTCAAAAACGCTGCGGAAGTTGCTCAAAACCGCCCTCAATTCCTTTTTCTTTTGTAGTAAGGGACGAATTTAATTTTTTTTTGGAAAATTATAGTAAGTAAATTGGCTAATTTGAATAATAGAGATGAATTTGAAATATTTTGAAAAATAATATGAACTAAATTGAATAATTTTAAATAATAGAACTGAATTTAAAATTTTTGAAAATCAATAAGGACCCATTTGTGCAATTTTTCCATTATCTGATTATCGTACATTTGATAAAGTTCCTACTAGCTTCATTGATATTGATATTTCTGTTGATCATAGATGTTTAGTTATTTCATATATGATTTTGTCTTCGTTCCAGTTCAAATTATTCATATGTGATTTCTCTTGAATTCATTTTCAGTCTTTGTTGTGATGAGCTTTGAGAATCCGATAAGAAATAGGCCTTAATACACATGTGTAAAATTTAACTATTGATCCAAAAGATTAAACTATTGGGTTTTGAACCTACACATGTTTATTAATAGTTCATTTTCTCTTAAGAAATTATTTTTTTTGCTATCTAGTTCACCATGTAAAACTCCTAACAAATCTCCTCATTTTCACATACTATAATCGAGAGTTCGGGCTAAGATCTGCAAACCATCGGCTCTGATACCAATTTGCTATGGTGAGCCATGAGAATCTGAGAAGAAATGAGTTTTAACACACGTGTAGAACTCAACTATTGACCCAAAAGATTAAACTATTAGGTCTTGAGCATACACATATTTATTAATAGCTCATTATTCTCCTAATTTTTTGATGTGGGAGAAATCCTTCTATTTGTTCTCTAATTTACCATATGAAACTCCTAACAGTCTCTTTTATTGAGCATTATTTTGCTTGTTTTGTTTTTGTTGTCTTTGAACTGAAAGTAAATAGTCAGGGCTAGATGACTTTATTCGCCGCTTTCCAATAATTACATCGTATTTGTTGGAGTTAGGGTTTTAATAATAATGAATATGCACCTTTTAACTCCTATCTTTAAAGTAGTGCTTGGTAGATACAAGAAAGGAAAATACCAGCAAAACGACTGCAGTTGCTTTTTTTTTTTTTTGGACAAACTGCAGTTGCTTGCTATGTGTAGCGTTGTGCTAGTGTAAAGTCATATGAGATTCCATTTTAAAACTAATTGATATTAGGTAAAATAGCTCAAGATCTCATAAAGAGGTCTTTTTTCTTTTTCTTTCTTCTTTTCCCAACGCCCTTTCTTTTTCCTTTCTCTCTCCTCGTTCCTTCTCCCTTGGCTATGCCTGGTCGCCAAGCAACCCTCGATCCCTTATGACCTTTTTGTGACAAAAATTAATTATATGGCTAACACCTTTGAGGATGAAATATGTTGAAATCAGCATTTCTTTTTTATTATTATTTTATTTTTTATAGTAAAGGCTGAAACTGTAATTTGAACTCAAAACTACTAATTAAAACAGACGATGATTTGACCATTTCATCTAACTTTTGAGTATTTGAAATTAGCATTTTTTTTTTGCCAAGGTTTTGACAATTTGCTTTGGCACATGATCCTCATCCCCTTTAATTACTAATCTTCTTCTTCTTATACAAGTCATAGACAGCAAAAAGAAACTACATCTCAAGAAACAAAGGATGTACCAATAACACTAAGGTAACGATTAACAAACTGAAATGAGTTCGGAATGAAATCACATTCTCAACTCTATTCCGATTTTTATGCTTGGTATGAAGAAATGATCATGGGAATCTCATCCCCAAGGTAATCGCGTTCCCTCATACATGGGATTAGCCAATTCCCATGTGATTGCGAATAAGCTTATTTTTCAAATGACTAACATACCCCTATAAAAACATAACTTTTATATATACTTTCTATTGCAATAATAATAATAATAAAATAACAATAAAAATAAAATAATAAAAAAATGAAAATAATAATAAACATAAAAATAATAATAATAACAACAAGAACAAGAACAACAACAACAACAACAACAACAACAATAATAATAATAATAATCATAATAATAATAATAATCATAATAATTAAAATAATAATTATTATTATAACAATAACAATAATAATAATAAATAATAATAATAATAATAATAATAATAATAATAATAATAATAACAACAACAACAACAACAACAATTATTATTATTGTTTTTTATGTTTATGGTTTTATTCATGTTTATTCTTATTTTTAATACTATAATAATAAAGGGGTAATCATGTCATATTATAAAAATTATTTCTATTACTACTTTTGTATACTGACTACCAGACATGGATTTGGAATCAAAATATCTATTTTTATTTTCATTTCTAGAGTATACCGAACATGTCATTCTTATTCCAAGTTTATTCGATTCTTAGTTCCATTTCATTTCTTAGGTCATTAATTCTATCTGTGTCTAAATAAACCTTTGAATGTTTACACGTGAGGGATGGGTTGAAAGTACTACTTTTTTAAATGAAATGGTGTGATTTATCAAGGTATTAGAACTCTATTATAAAAAAGTGTTTTGTTTAAGTTTCATCACTAATGACACTACAAAAACAAAATCTAAGATCAATAACATAATCTTGATATTTATTTCATCATAACTTCTTGTTCCTTCATTGGAGATTATTGAGTAAAACAAACACAAGTACATACCATTTATTCTCACTGTTGATTTAATATATACCTAATTACCATAGAGAAAAGTAGGTAGACGTGGAGTAGCTAATACTTCGATAAGATTTCTCTTAGGCAAGGAAAGGCCTTGGCCTTCTTTCATGTCCACTGGCAAGTTTGATGGAGTTGTAAAATCAAAACCTTGAAGCAAACGAGCGATAGTTAGGTGTACCACTCGCATTGCATGTACAATTCCTGGACAAGATCTTCTTCCAGAGCCAAAGGGTATGTACTCAAAATGATGTCCGTAAACATCTACCTTTGCATGGGTTGTTAGAAATTGTTTTGGCTGAAATTTATTAGGCTCTTGCCATATACAAGCATCGCGGTATAGTTTCCATACATTCACCAACAAACGAGTGCCTTCAGGAATAAGGTAACCACCCACATTACAATCTTTCACAGCTTGATGTGGTACCAAAAGAGGTCCTAGTGGATATAGACGAAATGTTTCCTTAATAATGGCTTGGAGGTAATTTAGATTCTCGATATCAGAGTCTTCTGCCCATCTATCTCTACCAATTTTGTTATCTATCTTTTCTTGAGCACGTTTCATAACATGACTATTATTCAACAATAGAGACATGAGCCATGTGAGAAAAATGGGTGAGGTGTCTGCTCTTGCTATCGTAATAGTCTGCATGACAAGACCAAAGAGTCAGATAAAGTTGTAGTCTTTACAAGCACGTGTGACTTACTCGCTAAAAGCGTGACCCAAAAGCATCAACTGGCAAAGAACATTAATATTGAAAAAAATTCTTGCATATGGTGAGTGCGGACCCAAATTTCATGAGTTACAGTTGGATCATTTGATAGCTGGATAGGAGCCCAACTATAATATATATAGGAGTCATACCTACAAATATATGAATCTAACAAAACAAAATAAAAGAAAAGAAACACAAATATATATGTTCACAAGTAATGTGTAAGAAGGATGAGTCTAGCCATACCATTACTGTTGCCTTGATTATGGTTTCGCGGGTATAGCCATATGTGATTTTGTTATCGATCACTAAAAGCAAAGCATCTATGAAATCTTGGTCCTTGTTGTCCTCGTTCTTCGATCTCCTCTGGGCATGTTCATCAACCCAACTCTGGATGATAGTGTCCAGCTCTTTCGAAATGTGCTTCATGTTCTTAATACTCCCATTAAAATCCATCCATCTTAACAATGGAAATGGAATATGATTGGACACTACAAATTCCCCTCCTGCATACATGAACTCCTTTACAAGTCTTCTAAAATGTTTAGCTTCTTCATCTTCTGCACCATTCGGAGAATTCATATACCTTTTCCCAGCTGTTGTCTTCACCATTATATTCAAAGACAACTGTTGGAACCATTTACTAATCACCACCTTTGTTGGAGTACTATCACCATTGTTATTCTTCTCTACAACCGAGTACAACTCTTTCATGCTTTCTTGTATCTCAGAAACTCGAAGATGCTTCAGGGTGTCCAGCCTTTTAGTAGAGAGTAATTCGAGCAAAACTATCTTTCGGATTTCACGCCAGTAAGGACCATAAGGTGCAGACACAAATGCAGCATAGTTGTAACCGAGATATTTACCTTTACTTGAAGGCGGACGTGTCGCAAATGCCTGGTCATTGCTGATGAAACATTCTTTAACAGCTTCCCTACTGCTAATCACGAGTGCGGGGTCTGCACCAAGCTGAACAGAGAAAATTGGACCAATCTTATCAGCCAAATCACCTAAAGTCTGAGCCGAACAGAGAAACTCGAAGATGCTTCAGGGTGTCCAGCCTTTTAGTAGAGAGTAATTCGAGCAAAACTATCTTTCGGATTTCACGCCAGTAAGGACCATAAGGTGCAGACACAAATGCAGCATAGTTGTAACCGAGATATTTACCTTTACTTGAAGGCGGACGTGTCGCAAATGCCTGGTCATTGCTGATGAAACATTCTTTAACAGCTTCCCTACTGCTAATCACGAGTGCGGGGTCTGCACCAAGCCGAACAGAGAAAATTGGACCAATCTTATCAGCCAAATCACCTAAAGTCTGAGCCACCGGGTCCTGGCCTCTTAATAAATGAAGGTGGCCTATAATTGTCCAAACACCTGATGGTTCTGGGGGTGACTTGCCCTTTTTACTCTTGGGGTGGGGCGCTGCACCGCGAAGGTTTTGATTCATATTCATCGGTTAAAGGCCGTTCATGTACGATATCTGTGCTTCAGCCCAAATTCTACCTGGATTGAAGTTCGGCCCTCTCCACGTAGGATTAGGTCAATGAGAATGTTTCTCTCCTAAATCAAAAAAAAAAAAAAAAACATTTTTTTTCTTCAAATGGAAGATATAATGTTGGTCGTAGTTACCCATTTAATCTTTTTCGTTCGCACTAGCTAGCCATCTAAAATACTTATTAAAAGGTGAAATTTGAATAATATTGATAATATCAACATATCATTTAACTTATCTATCAATTGTGATGACTCATAAATGATTTTATAATTCTATTGGCCTCACCCGAACCATTATTCTTTCAAAGCGTTGACTATTAACTTGCGAATAAAATGCACTATATTCCCCTATGTTTTGAAAAAGTTGCACATAAAACTCTGTATTTTTAAAAGTGACGCGAAACCCCATGTGTTATCCATAACGTTGCACACTTGCCCTAATTTAAACTTTCGTTAAAATTTGTTAGTCAAATATTTTAAAAGACGATATTACCCCCATTAAAAAATGTTTTGAATTTTTATTTGACTTTCTTAATTTTTTTTCATTATTATCCATTGCATTAAAGAAATTTTTATATAGAATTTTTATTTTTTCTTATTATACTTAAAATTACGAATCCAATGCTTCAAATTTTATATGATTTGGACAAAAAATGAAAAAGATATGAATTTTTAAAGTTTTTTTCATAAATTAAAATTCTGCTGGGTAGAAGATACTTAAACAACGTCGTTTACGTCATTTCGATTTTAAATGTGACCCAATAGCGAATGGCATAGTGTCACGTGGCATGTGTGAATGACAAAAATGGGAAAAATAGTCATGAAGATTTGATCCCACAACTTCAACTATGCTTTGAAGCCACTTAGCCACTATGCTATCTATACTTCCTTTTAGTTTTAACTCACAAAATATTTATTATCCCTTATGTACCGATAACAGTAACCACCACGCTCAATCTCTGCCATTTCCTCTAGCAATTTAGTGAACGCCACTGCAAAAAACCACCTTCGCCACTTCCTCCAACCAACCCCACCACCTCCACCAGTCACCAACATTGGGGAGTCCATAGCACAAAGATTTATCTAACTAATACACAACAATGAAATTTTTAAATAATTGGATTTTTTTTTAGAAAAAGCAATCCCAAGGTTAAATTTCTATATGTAAATGATCTATAGACTATAAACATTCTTAAAAGATTATTAATAGTGAGTTTTTGGTGGAGAGATGCAGTGGTGGTGGTATGTGCTATGTGAGGAAGAAGAAGGGTGAAAAATATAAAAGGAAAAAAATGAAAAATAAGAAATAATGTAAGGGTATTTTGGCCAATTCAAATATGTTTTAAGCTTTTGTGCGATTCTTAACTGCATTATAAGCGAGTATATGTCACTTACCGTTAACTTTGATAGAAAATTGGACGAAGGGGTTATGGTGCAACATTATGAATAACACAGGGGGTTTCATACCACTTTTAAAAACACAAAGTTTATTGTGCAATTTTGACAAAACATAAGAAGGTGTTGTGTATTTTACTCTTAACTTGCCAAGCCAATCTAAATTACGCAGACTGAATGATGATCTCCCCCATAAGTCATAAGTAGGGCTGCAAGTATTGACCATTATAAAATATACATGAAGGAAAATGGAAGGAGCTAGTTCTTGCTGTCCCAAGTCTCTTATCATTATTTGTTATTTTCGGGTCTATTCGTTGCGCCGTCCTACATAGTATTGGGTGATGGACCATTATCTTATGTTATTATCACAATGTAACAAAAAATGAGATTTCAAGAATGCTGCAGAGCACAGAGGAAGAAGCACTACACCTACAATTTTGACAGTTTTGGTCAAAAGGTTTTAAGTACTATAAAACCATTTGCATAATAGTTGAACCCCTAGATAAGGCCGAGTGTATGCAATCATGGAGCTATACTTAAATGAGTGGAGACCATCCTCCTCAACTCAAATTTTTTTATTAAAAATGATGTACTTTTAAAATATTTTTAAACTAAAAAATTAATCTAGTCGCGCTAAAAAAAAATCTATATAATTTCCCCAAAGTGTACCATACAGTGTTAACTTGGAGTCTACAAAATATCATATATGGCATAGGATCGCTGCAAAGAGATATGTTCACACAATCCAAGAGAAGATAATGCATAAGCTGTTTCTTGGTAGAATACTCTCCGTGAAAGCTGAACGGGCTTGGCTAGAGATACTCAGCTAGGATTGTAATAATTCAACAAAGATAAGATACATGAGGTTCAATCCAAACACAAATCGATATTATTATATAGAGCAGTTCAACATTTTACATATTGGTGTTGAGAGTTTTAATTAATTCATATATATAGGACAATTGAATTTTTTAAGAATCACCTTATATTTGGCCCATGATTGAAAAGTCAATTAATAATGTGGTAGACGAAGCAACAAATTCGCTGAAATGTGAAATGAGTCAAATATAGATGAATAAGATTAGACCAATTAATGCTTAACTCTAGTATCATAAAAGAAACATAATGTTCCATTCTAAAACTAATTGATATTAAATAGAGCAGCCTAAAATCTTATATATTTAGTGTCAAAAGTCCTGATTTATCCATATATAACAACTAAATTTTCCAACATAAAATGCATATGGCAAGATGTGCAATTTCGTTTGTGTAATGCTTATTACGTCTATGGAACAACAATTTTATTTATTTATTTATTTTTGGTCAAATGGAACAACAAATTTAGATAAAAGAGATTGCAAGCAACTTACTCGTGGAACAGGCAAGGGCCTTGTATTCGTATTAGGTAGAAGAAGGAACAACAATTTACTACTGGTGAATGGAACCTATATTAGAATAATGGAACAATATTTGGCTCCTTTGCTATGTGAATTTGGGGTAAAGGTCTAACCGTTAGAAAAATTATATATGTGAGTATGTAATTTGCATGTTTCCGAAATTGAATAAAAAATATAAATAAATTCAACAAGACTTGCATGTTATAGGCTTAGGTTTTAAAAAATAAATGTAAAAGAAAATACAAGAAATCTCGAATTCGAAAAATGCCAGAATATATACCAAAATACCAGATAACGCCTAAAAATAATAGAAAATATCAGTATATATATGAAGTTTGGATTAAGACTGAGGCCTGAATTTGATTTAGTGTTCTTAAGACTTTTATTACCCCAGCAACGATGCTTACAATCTCTGGCACAAGTTTTCCATAATACAATGATCTCCATTTTATGATTGCAACACTTCAAATCACAAGACCCAACAAACCCAATAAAGTAAAACTCTATCTCTTAGATTATACAGACTCTATATGGATGCATGCTCTTAAAACTCTTGTTTTTCATGCCAACATATCCCAGGTATGTGTAAGAAAAATATATAACGATTTTTTGACCAGAATAATGATCACTTAGTTGCTGCGATTAATTTTGAATAATGACATTAATTGTTAAAAAAATAAAATAAATGTAACTAATAACACATTTATTTCTCATACTTATTAATTCCTATAATAAATCTTGAAATAAATTCTGAATGTACTTATTTCTAGTATTTATTTTTAGAATACATTCTTAAGTAAATAATGGAATAAATTCCAAAAAATATTACATCAAAAAATAAAGCTATGATTGAACCCTCACCATGACCCAAAATCAATTGACTTTATTTTCTCACGCGAGACAAACACACTTCCTCAATTTTATTTTCTCAAATTGATCTTTCAACTTTGTGATTAAATTTTTTATTTATTACTCATTTGGGTTTGACACGTAAATATACTATGCATATTCACAACCCAAATTAACCGCATCAACCCCCACCCTAGCAAGCTATATTTATTATAGTCTGATAGAAAAAAGAGAAAGAAAGATAGCATGACATATATAGGTGGCCGAATAATTTCCAAAAGCAAATTACATTTCTTTTTTTGGCTAAGTTGGAGGGCTCTCCCTCTATCTATAGAGTCAAGAAACTCGCTAGGTCTAATAGCAAATTACTTGACTCTATGGATTGAAGGAAAGCGCTCCAACACAAGCACGAAATAATCAAGAGAGCTACTACCGAACAAGATCGAGTCTGTCCACTTATATTTGGTAGCTAAAAATACTTAATTGAGAAATTTGATACCCTCTATTGATAGAGTCATAATTCACTAGGTCCCATAGTGAATTAATGCTTGACTCTATGGATAGAGGAAGATCCCTTCCATTGAGAAATTTGATGCCCTCTATTAATAGTCATAATTCACTATGAGAATTTACTATGTCTCTTAGTGAATTACTATGTCTCATAGTGAATTACTCAACTCTATGGATAGAGGGAGAGCCTTCTAACTCAAACACGAAATCATTAAAAGAGCTACTGCCAAACTATCCATTCGTATATAGTTACTTAAAAATACAAACAGAAAACGTTGATGATTTAGGAATTAAAAAAGGATATGATCCAACATCAGGCATCCAAAACCCACAGCAAACTGATAAAGCTCCCACGATATATTTCTCTATATTTTGTAGGATACCGAAAAGACCAACATTTCTTTTGGATAAGTAGCTGCATCGCAAGTTGAAATGGACATGAATTTACACCCTTCACTTTCTACTTGTGTAGATGAGCTTAATTATTTTATTTGGCCAAAATAGATTGGAAAATGGCTTAAAAATATGGTAATTCATATTAAATAACAACATTTCAATTAAAGAGAAAATAAAAAATATTAAATACCATTGGAATCATGAGCCATAAATGGAATATACAAATATCTAATAAACTAATCTTGATGATATATGAAAATTAATATAACACGTAGTATGGCTTCTTCATAAACTAGTAATTAAATATACTAAACTCATAGTATATGTGAAATGATGTCTTGAACTTTCTGCATTTGTTCCACCTTCTGTTTGATGCCAGTCTAAGTTCAAGATACTAGATGATGAACTAGTGATCACAATTTAATCGCTTTTTGATTTGATCCTTAAACACGGTAAGTAGGGAAAGAGATCTCGAGTGCTTGACAGAAAGTGAGAGAGAGTTTAAGCGTTAGTATGTTGAAAATGTCTTCTTTATTTTATTTTATTTTATATATGGGATAATGTGTAGAGTTATGTGAAGTTTCTTAACTACGCACTATTTTATCCATTGGGCTGGGTCAGCCCATCTTGGGTGACCCAAGACTCGTAAACCAACAATATGTGTAATTCCAATGTACTACTTAGGCAAGAGAAAGCAATAATTGTAAAATTAGTCATATATCATTCATCAAAAATACTTCTCAATAAATTTTTTAATTTATTTTAGATCACCTTTTTATTTATTTATGTTCATGCATAATATGTGGCCTTATCCATGAAGGCATATGAAGCAGATTATTGTAAGTTATCCACATCGTACGTATTAAGTGTTATTATGAATAGCTCCTATAAGAATAACCATTAATTAAGCAAAAAGCCTTAGGATCGGACCTTCACTTTGAAGCTTAAGAATTGGTTTCAAAGGCTTGAAACCGGTGTGAAGCTGTTCAATTGTATATCAATATTCACGCCCTAAAAGTAGAAAAATCAAGTGATGTCTCTTTTTTTGTTTTTTTGTTTTTATGATGTGGGAACCCGGTTGGCAGAGCCCGATCACCTGAGACTGGCAAAGCCTAACCACCCCCTCGTAAACCTCTGGGTGTAGCGGTACATCCCAATACATGCACCAGTTCAATCAAAGGTATCCAGAACAAGTTGCATGAATCAAACTTGGGAGCACAAAGTATTCGACACTTGCTCCTTACTGCTAGGCAGGGGCGGATTGACTCATGCACCACCCCCTCGTTTACCCCTCACTAATGAGGGGTATATTTATAATTTACTATTATTATCTTTAAGAAAAAAAAGAGGTAGCTGATAGTTGTTGATCTATACGCACAAAACCATAAAAAAAAGTTAAAATTTCATCCAAGACCAAAAGTGTACTTTTTATCCAACACTTAAAAATAAAGAAGAAAAATCCAACTCTTTTCATCTCCTTTTCCCTTACTCTATTCCCGCCACTTCGCACCTACAACTGATGTATTTTTTCTTCTTCTTTGGTTTTGTTGAGTCAAAAGAGTAAAATTTATTATTGATGATGATGATTGACTACTATATTTGTATTTGGTAAAATGTTTATAGAGAGTAAATTATATTAGAAATTTTTTTTTTATACAAACAAATATAATCTTGTAAGACTTGGTTAATTTGTGTTTTGTTAAATAAAAAGATGGACAAAAAGACTATGAGAATTAGCTATATTGGTTTAGACTTACAATATGTTCACAAAATAGTTAATTAATATTTGTTTAATCTTGAGATTAGAAGCCATTGGATCTATCTCAAAATATGAATCACCCTGAGAAAAATTATAAGAGGTACTTTTTCTATTTACAAAGACTTCATATATGTTTTAGTGCTTATATATTTATAATTGCTGTGATTGTTTTTATTTTAGTGCTTATTTCTTCATAATTGTTATGATGTTGTTTAAATAGATTATGCATAGATAAGTGTCCCAACTCCAAGTTATTAACTCATGACCGGGTGTGCACTACAAGCACCCCCTAAGGCCGAGTGCCTAAGTCCGCCACTACCGCTGGTCTGTCCCTTGGGGACAAGTGATATCTTGTTTTATTATGCAAAAAAAAGAAAGAAAAAAAAAGATTGATATCTCGTTTAAATAGGTATAATTACTTGAACATAAGTATTAATAGGAGCAACTGGAATGGGGAAGAAGAGTTTGTCTAATTAAGTCTCGCAGTGCCTTCGATAGCGTTGTCCAATTAATTATTTTGTATTAGCATGTTAGTTTTTTGAGAAACAGTAGAAACTAATTAAATTGACTAATTTAAAAAAATATAGATGAATTTAAATTTTTTTAAAAAATAATAAGGACTAAATTGACTAATTTTGAACAATATGGACAAATTTGAAATATTTTAAAAAATAATAGAGATAAATTAATTAATTTTGAACAATAGGGACGAATTTGAAATTTTTAAACATCAATAAGGACCCATTTGCGCAATCTTTCCATTATCTGATTATCATACATTTAAGTGAGTTCCTACTAGCTTCATTATTAATTATTTCTGTTGATCACAGATGTTTAGTTATTTCATATATGATTTTGTCTTCGTTCCAGTTCAAATTATTCATATGTGATTTCTCTCTCAAGTGTCTGTTTTATTGAGCATTATTTTGCTTGTTTTGTTTTTGTTGTCTTTGAACTGGAAGTAAGTATTCAGGGCTAGATGAGTTTATTGGCCGCTTTCCAATAATTACATCGTATTTGTTGGAGTTGGGGTTTTAAATAATAATGAATATGCACTTTTTAACTCCCATCTTTAAGCTACAAGAAAGGAAAATACCAACAAAATGACTGCAGTTGCTTACTATGTGTTAGCAATGTTAGCATTTGACTTAGTCATTGTAATTTTGAATTTTAAACTTTATGTGTTGTTATTAGTAGATACAGATTTTCTTCCAACTGATTGTTTTATCATTGAAACTCATGTATATAAATGTAACATGATTGTACAGATTATTCAATACAGTGAAACACACAAAAACTTTTCTGTTTACATGGTATCAGTTGTCAAACGACTCACGTCCTTTTCTTTCTGATAAACTTTGCCCACCTATCTTCCGCATCATTTCTTGTCTTTCTTTGTCCTTTGCTTTTCATCATTTCTTGTCATCATTATGGCTACTGACAATGCTGCCTCTTTTACTCTTCCTTCTTTCAAGGTTAAAGCATTTGTTAGTGTGGCCCTTGATCACTCTATTTATCTAATGTGGAAGACTCAGCTATTCAATTTCTTTACTTTCAATAATTTACTCAGATATATTGACGGGTCGCTCCCTAAACCACAAAAACCTTCCACTACAGTTGACTCCCCTTCTTCCACTTCAGATACTTCTTCCATTTCCCTCGAGGACTGGACACGCTACGACAGTTTTGTCACTGGTTACATAAGGCCATCCTTACCAGAAGATGTAAAATATAATGATAACACTTTTTAGAGATTCTAATGTATAAAAATCCAACCACAACAGTAAATTTAAAGACCCAAAAAGAATTTTTTTTTTTAAAGACCCAAATAATAAAAATTGATAAGTCTGCAAAAAAAGTAACAAATTTGGAGACTCACTGCAGCGAGTCTCCAAATGTCTGTCAGATGACAGACATTTTTAGAAAAAAAAAATCGAAAGCCACAAATTTTATAGCCGTTGAAGGTGAACATTGGCAACGTTCACCTTCAACCTATGTATATATACATATACATATTCTGATTGTTGTTTCAAGTTCAAAGCAAAAAATAAACAGAAAGATCACAACTCCAATCGAAAGAAAAAATGTATGCTTGGTTTTCTATCATGTGGTGGTTTTCTGTCATGGGGGGTGCGTAGGTCATATGGGGATGGTGATGCCGTGGGTAGGGGAGGGGGGGGCGATGGTGGGGAAGGGGGGGGGGGGTGGTGATGGTGGCGATGGTGGCGGTGGTTTTGATGGTGTGACGGTGGCGATGGTGGCGATGATGGCGATGGTGAGGGTGGCGATGGTGACGGTGATGAAGGCAATGGTGAGGGTGGGGATAAAGGCGAGGGTGATGATGGCGAAGGTGAGGGTGGTGATGATGGCGATGGTGAGAGTGGCGATGGTGACGGTGGCAATGATGGTGATGGTGAGGGTGGCGATGGGGTGAGGGCGACGGGCAATGAAGGAGAGGGGAAATGAAATGGGGAGGGGGGTAGGGTTTTATTTATATATATATATATATATATATACATATTTATATATATTTTTTTAACTAATTTTTTTGTTGTTTTTTTTTTAAAAAATTATGTTATTTAATTTATTACTTTTATTTCTTAAAGTAAGTTTTTTTTTAATTTTATTCATTTAAGTTTATTTTTTTCAATATTTTATCTTAATATTATTTAAATTTATATTTTTTGTAATCTTATTCAATTATTTTTTTTGAGTTTGATATAATTTTATTCAATTTTTTTGTTGAATTTTTGATCTTCATATTATTTAAATTTATATTAATTGTATAATTTTTATTCAATTAATTTTTTTTTAATTTTGTTGAATTTTTTTCTTCATATTATTTAAATTTATATTTTTTATAATTTTATTCAATTTTTTTTGTTGAATTTTTGTTCTTCATATTATTTAAATTTATATTAATTGTCTATTTTTTATTCAATTAATTTTTTTAATTTTGAGAAATTTTTTTCTTCATATTATTTAAATTTATATTTTTTGATAATTTTATTCAATTTTTTATTTGTTGAATTTTTTTTCTTCATATTATTTAAATGTACATATATATATATATATATATATATATATATATTTTTGCTTGAAGTTGTAATTTTTTCATTAAATTTTTTTTTTCTTCAGCTATAGATTCCGGCGAAGGAGTTAGGGGCCGCAACTACACTATTGAAGAAGATATCACGTTATGCCGCGCATACCTTGCAATTAGTGAAGACCCAATTACAGGCTGAAACCAAACATCAGCAACATTGTGGACGTGAATCTTTCAGAAATTCGAAGAATTTTACCCTCTAACAACTCTGTTGCAAAAGAAAACTGCAAAATCTCTAAAATCACGATGGACCCCGATAAACAAAAAAGCACGAAATTTGCGGAGTATCTTGCTCAATCTCAAATGAGACCTCGGAGTGGAGCAAATGCTACAGATATTGTGTGTTTTATGCAGCAAAATATGTTGATTTAGTTTTATTTTTTTTTAAAATACTCATGGTGATCTGCTTTTTTATTTTTTCAGCTTGATGATGCCAAACGACTTTACGCTAATGTTACAGGAGAGAATTTCAACCTTGATCATTGTTGGTCGATATTACAACATGGTCAAAAGTGGAGAAAGATTACCGAGTTCCACCAAGGTCAAAATGTATCTCAAGAGGGTACACCGCTTTCTTTTGAAGATGACTCTCCATATGAGTCGGTGCCCGAAACCCAATCTGAACCATCATCCTCGAGGCCAATTGGAAGAGAAAAGGCAAAAAAATTAAAAAAGGGCAAGGATGTTGTGACAGAGATCGTTCAGCAAGGAAGAGCAATGCAAAAACTTATGAAAGAGTACAAAGAGAGTTCTGACTGGGCAACAGAGTATAGTATAATGTCGACGAAGACTTCGACCATCGAGACTCCGGCCAGAAGAGCGTGGATGATTGACCAACAAAACAAAATCATCGCCAAGAGGTCATCTCGTTCTATCAACTTTGACGATGATGGTTATCGTCCTCAAATGCCTTGAATTGTTGTACTGTTATATTGTTGTTGTTTCAACGTGTGTTGTATTGTTAGTTTGTGTACATATGTTGTACTGTTGTAATCTAATTGAATCTGTATTTGGTTTGAGAAATTTGTGTCCAATTAATTTTTACACCGTTATTAATTTTTTTTAAAAAGGAACACAAACAGTTAATTTATTAAACCAGGACTTAAAGACGAGAACAGTACAACTATTGATGTCACACATTGAGATCTCGTGTACGAAACTCGTTCCAAACATGCTCAACTAGATCACTTTGGAGTATATAGTAAGCCGCTTCGTTCGTCATCTGACGGAGATTGTTCAAATTCTCAGTAATTGTTATGGGATTTTGTGCATGTTGCACAAAGGCCTCTTCTACATGGTAAAGTGATGGATCATCGTTGAAATCATCTCATTCTTTCTCACGATTATCTTCTACAATCATATTATGCAGAATGATACAAGTCTTCATAATTTCTCGAATATCACGTTCGTGCCAGAAACGACATGGACCTTTTATGATCTCGAATCTACTTTGAAGGATATCAAATGCCTACTCGACATCCTTACGATAGGCTTGTTGCAACCTATTGAAAAACATCTTATCATGCTCACGTACATCTGGAAATGCTTGGACAATTGTGGACCAGCGATGATATATACCATCAGCCAAATAATATCCTTGACTATAATTTCTGCCGTTAATGGTATATCCTATTTGCGGTGCTCAACTTTCAAGGATATTGGAAAAAACCGGTGAACTATATAACACATTCAGGTCATTTCTTCCACCAGGTGTTCCGAAAAATGAATGCCATATCCATGTGTCATAAGACGCAACGGCTTCTAGTATTATAGTAGGACGACCATGGTGTCCAGCATATGTTCCGGCCCACGCAGGAGGGCAATTTTCCATTCCCAGTGCATGCAGTCCAAGCTACCTAGCATTCCCGGGAACCCACGTTGTTGGGCCTTTCGAAGAAGCCTATACAAGTCCGCATTATTCGGAGGACGTAAATATTCATTGGCGTATAATGCATTGGCGGCCCGACAAAATCGCTTCATGGACTCCAAACATGTAGTCTCTGCAATCTTCAAATAGTCATTATTTGCATCAGCAGGGTTTCGGTATGCAAGCATACGAAGCGCCGCCGTCATCTTCACATAGGGAGATAAGTCTTGCTTTCCTGCAGCATTTGGTTTTTGTTTGAAATAATCGTCATAGTTGATGATATCGCCCATTATTTTCAAAAATAGTTCGCGACACATGCGAAAATGTAACGTGAACTCAGTAGGAGGATACAAAGGTTGATCAACAAAATAATCTGCCATGAGTCTTTCATGGGCACCAAAGTGGTCTCTGTTTTTGGATCGTCGGCGTAATTGACGTGACGAGCTACTACTCTCTTCCTCCGTAGCAAGCTGATATGCAATTTGCATCATCGATTGGTGTTGATTGAACATGGTCATCATCATTGCATGACTACAACGACGTTTATTTTGATGGATCCGAACATTTTCATCAAATGGAAGGGAATCGGGCTCGCCTCCTTGGTTGGACATTTTAGAATGTGGGATGTAGAGTTTAGAGTGAGTGTTGGGAGTTGTGGTGTTTGATTATGGTGATTGTGAAAGTGTTGGATATGTACTATATATAATTGTATGAGTGGATAAAGGATAGAAAATGGACGTACGAGATCGGCCATGGAGAATCCAATCCAATGGTCTTTGTGGGGATGAAAGATTTATTTAGATAAGATTGAAATGGACGGACCAGATTTAAGTTGAAAATCCAATCGAAAGGCCTTTATTTTGGATAAGAGATTTCATTGATGATAAAGAATGGACGACCAAGATCATTTAGTTGGAAATCCAATCCAAAGGTCTTTATTTTCGATGAGATTTTATTGATGCTAATGAATGGACGACTGAGATCTTTTAGTTGGAAATCCAATCCAAAGGCCTTTATTTTGGATGAGAGATTTCATTGATGATAATGAATGGACGACCCAGATCATTTAAAGAAAACTCAATCCAAAGGCCTTCATTTGGATAAGATATTTTGTTTCATGATAACAAATTACTGGATGAGATCATCGAGGAAACATCATATCCAATGGCCGCTATTCTGGTTTCTCGAAAATTAGCGTTGTTGTAATTGAGTATAGTTAACGATATAGTATTTGGCAAAATATAATCGTTGTCGGAATTAATTAATTTTTAGGTTGAAATGTTCGTAAAAAAAATTATGAATTTATAAGTATATGAAAAAATCAAGTACTAAAATTCACGAAAAAGTAGCACAAAATTAGATTATGTTAAAAAATTAATAGAGTCTTTAAAATAGAGACCTAAACACTAATGTGGTTAGAAAATTTTTAAAGACCCAAAAAGTAACTAAACTTTTAGGTAGGGTCTCTATTTTGTTAAAAGTCTGTAAAATAATTTTTAGAGACTCATGATTTAGAGACTCTGGTAAGGATAGCCTAACTGCAACTCTTTCTGATACTCTTGTTCACCAAGCACTTGATTTTGCTTACCACCTTTGGTCCTCTCTACACGAGTCATTCCTTCAACAATCCTTGGCACGAAAATCCCTTCTTCGTGCCCAACTTCAGTCCCTTAAAAAGATGTAGCTCTCTGCTGCTGAATATCTACAGCAAATTCATGTGCTTTCTACTGCTCTCGCTGCAATTGGTGACTCCCTTTCTGATACTGATCTTGTCCTAGTTACACTTAATGGTCTTCCCAAAGAATATCGACCTTTCGTTACTTCAATTGAGAATCTCGCCTCTCCACCCACCTTCAATACTCTACGTGCCAAGCTTTTAACATATGAGCAACGTCTTCTTTTGGATGACTCCTCCTCCTTGGCTGATCATAATGCTGTCACAACTGGTCTTACCACTCAACTTCAGACTACCTCTATTACCCCTCATGCTCTTGCTGTTAATTCTACTCCCCGATCATCAACTATTCCTTCGTATGGGTCTTCCACTAAACAACAACAGTCTAATTGTTCATCATCCATCTCCTCTCGTGCTAAGTGTCAAATATGCCATAAACAAGGTCACACAGCTGCCAAGTGTAGGTATCGTTATGCCCAATCTCGTAATAGTCATCCTAATGTTCAGTTTGCTGGTTATCATCGTCACCAATCCTCTATGCCATCTTTCAACTATTCTGACTCTGTTCAAGCCTGGATACCGGACTCTAGGGTGTCTTCTCACATGACCTCAGATCCCACTCTTATTCAACAGTTACAATCATATTCGGGCTCTGATCAGGTGGTGGTTGGTGATGGTAAGCCACTTCCAATTAAACATGTTGGCTTCTCTTTTTTCTCAAACTCTACTCGTTCATTTAATTTGAATAACATTTTACATGTCCCTTGCTTGACTAAAAATCTCTTATTAGTTTATCAATTCACTAAAGACAATCAAGTCTCACTTGAATTTTCTCCTCATGGTTGTGTTGTTAAGGACCTCCACACCGGGATTCCGCTTCTCAAGGGCCACGTTGAGTCCAATTTATACACGCTTCTTCTACCACCTTCTTCCAAGTCGTGTACATCTTTTGCCTTCACTGCAACTCGTGTCCCTGCTGTACTATGGCACTCTCGCTTAGGCTACCCATCCAAGCAAGTTCTTTCTTCGATGCGCTCTAAGGAGTTCCTTCAGCTTTCTGATTTTGATTATGTTAATAAGTTGTGTAATGCTTGTATGATGGGGAAAAGCCATAAGCTCCCCTTTTCAATTTCTAGTACTCGTTCATGTAATCCTCTTGATGTTGTTCACTGTGACATTTGGGGTCCCGCACCAATAAATTTGTTTTCAAATTATCGCTTTTTTATTCTTTTTATTGATGACTATAGACGATATACTTGGTTGTACCCTCTAAAGCAAAAGAGCGATTGTGTTGATTGCTTCTCACACTTCAAATCATTAACATAAAATTTCTTTGACACCACCATTAAATCTTTTCAATGTGATAGTGCTAAAGAATTAACACAAGGTCATTTTAAAACTCTTCTCACTACGGCCGGCATTCATTATCGTATTTCTTGCCCTCATACACCTGAGCAAAATGGTCTTGCCGAGCGCAAAATTCGTCATATCACAGAAACGGGCACCACACTTCTTCATCACTCATTTTTACCTAAACAGTTCTGGCTTGAGGCGTTTACCACCGCAGTATATTTAATTAATCGTCTTCCCTCTCCAACTTTGTCCAATAAATCTCCGTTTGAACTTTTACATCACTAAGCACCTGATTATGCGTCTCTACGTGTTTTTGGTTGCTTGTGTTTTCCTCCGGCCCTTTTGTGACAAAAATTAATTATATAGCTAACAATCCTTCGAGGATGAAATATGTTGAAATTAGCATTTCTTTTATTATTATTATTATTTTATTTTTTTATAGTAGAGGCTGAAACTCTAATTTGAATAAAAAACTACTGATTAAAACAGATGATTACTTGACCATTTCACTCAATTCTTGAGTGTTTGAAATTAGCATTTTTCTTGCGAAGATTTTGACAATTTGCATTGGCACATGATCCTCATCCCCTCTAATTAATTACTAATCTCCATCTTCCAAAACAATTCATAGACATAGCAAAAAGAAACCACATCTCAAGAAACAAAGGATGTACCAAAAACACTAAAAATATTGATTGGCGTGTTGTGTATTTGACTTTTGGATATATTCAAATCCACCTGAGTTAGGAGACTAGCTTGCAATAAACCTTGGAATGTTTACACGTAAGGGATGGGTTGAAGACACAACTTTTTTAAATGAAATGGTGTGATTTATCGTGGTATTAGAACTCTATTATCAAAAAAGTATTTTGTTTAAGTTTCACTATTAATGACAATACAAAAAAAAATAAAAATCTAAGATCTTGAACATAATCTCGATATTTATTTCATCATATATAGCTCCATTGGAGATTATCGCGCTAAAACAAACACAAGTACATACCTTTTATCCTCGCTGTTGATTTAATATATACCTAATTACCATAGAGAAAAGTAGGCAAGCGTTGAGTAATTAATACTTCCAAAGGATTTGTCTTAGGCAAGGAAAGGCCTTGGCCTTCTTTCATATCCACTAGCAAGTCTGATGGAGTTGTAAAATAGAAACTTTGAAGTAAACGAGCGATAGTTAAGTGTACTACTCGCATTGCATTTACAATTCCTGAACAAGATCTTCTTCCAGAGCCAAAGGGTATGTACTCAAAATGATGTCCGTAGATATCTACCTCTGCATGGGTTGTCAGAAATCGTTCTGGCTGAAATTCATTAGGCTCTTGCCATATACGAGCATCGCGGTGTAGCTTCCATACGTTCACCAACAAATGAGTGCCTTCATGAATAAGGTAACCACCCATATTACAATCTTCCACAGCTTGATGTGGTAGCAAAAGAGGTTCTGGTGGATATAGACAAAGTGTTTCCTTAATAATGGCTTGGAGGTAGCTTAGTTTCTTGATATCAGAGTCTTCTGCCCATCTATTTCTACCAATTTTGTTATCTATCTCTTCTTGTGCGCGTTTCATAACATGTCTATTATTCAACAATAGAGACATGAGCCATGTGAGAAGAGTGGATGAGGAGTCTCCACTTGCTAGGATAATCGTCTGCATGACAAGACTAAAAAATCAGACAAGGTTATATTCTTTATCAACATATGTGACTTACTCTCTAGAAATAAGGGTGGGCCAACAACCATTTTAAAGGGTGACCCAAACGCATCAACTGACAAAGAATATTAATATTGAAAAAAATTCTTGCATTCAGCCAGCTAAATGACCGACGGTGAGTGTGGACACACATTTCTTGAGTCACACCTAAATCATTTGTTAGTTGAATAGGAGCCCAACTATAATACAGGAGTCATATCTACAAATATAAGAATATAGCAAAACAAAGTAAAAGAAAAAAAACACAAACTTCAACAAGTCCATTAGCATTCTCCTAGATTACTCGATATTTTAGTTGATCACAAATATATGTTCACAAGTAACGTCTAACAAGGATGAGCCTAGGCATACCAATACTGTTGCCTTGATTATGGTTTCGCAGGTATTGCCATATGTGATTTTGTTATCGATGACTGAAAGCAAAACATCTATGAAATCTTGGTCCTTGCTGTCCTCGTTCTTCGATCTCCTATCGGCATGTTCATCAACCCAACTCTGGATGATAGTGTCCAGCTCTTTCGAAATGCGCTTCATGTTCTTAATACTCCCATTAAAATCTATCCATCTTAATAATGGAAATGAAATCTGATCGGACACTGCAAATTCCCCTGCTGCATACATGAACTCCTTTACAAGTCTTCTAAAATGTTTGGCTTCTTCATCTTCTGCACCATTCGGAGAATTCATATACCTCTTCCCAGCTATTGTCTTCACAGTTATATTCAAAGCCAACTGCTGGGACCATTCACTAATCACCACCTTTGCTGGAGTACTATCACCATTATTGTTATCTTCTTTACAACCGAGTACAACTCTTTCATGCTTTCTTGTATCTCAGAAACTCGAAGATGATTCAGGGTGTCCAGCCTCTTAGTAGAGAGTAATTCGAGAAAAACTATCTTTCGCATTTCACGCCAGTAAGGACCATAAGGTGCAAACACAAATGCAGCATAGTTGTAACCGAGATATTTACCTGTACTAGAAGGCGGACGTTATGTGTCGCGAACGCCTTGTCATTGCTGGTGAAAAATTCTTTAACAGCTTCCCTACTGCTAATCACGAGTGCGCAGTCTGCACCAAGCCGAATAGAGAAAATTGGACCGATGTTATCAGCCAAGCCGCCTAATGTCCGAGCCAACCGGCTCTAACCTCTTAATAAGTGGAGATGGCCTATAATAGGCCAGGCACCTGATGGTTCTGGGGGTGTCTTGCCTTTATTCTTCAGATTATGAATATTTCTTTGCACAAAATGGTATAATGAGAGTAAAAGCACAAGACAAGCAATAACCGAAGACAAAGGACGAGTAAAATCCATATAATTCGACCAGTCGGCCACACAATCAGGCACGCCGGGAAAGGGGTGAAGGATAATACTTGTTGAGTGGATGTACACAAAGTAATGGAGATATTTTTGTTACTGATTCTTTTTCTGTTTCTCCTCGACATTTTATAGACCAAAGGACGTTGATTTTACTTTTCAAATAAGTTTTTTCCCTTTTTTTTTGATACGTACAAGGATTTCGCTAGCTAAAAGTAATGGAAGTCTAATCATCAATTACAAATCTGCCCAGCCCAATGGGGGTGAAAGTCACTAGATAAGCCTATCTATTATGGAAGGAACATAACAATTACGGTCACAAGGCATCAGGCCTCCCAAATTCATGAATTTAGCAATTCAATCGGTTACAGGGTACCACATTTTTATTTATTGTAAAATTTAAAAATACTTAAAATTATTGCAAAATAGTAGAATGATTGTTATAAATAACTTTAACCAATGCATATGTTACCATTCATAAATTCCCATTTTACTGTATTGCAATAATTTTTGTAGATAATAAGCAATAGTGTAAAGAACCGTTTGTAATTAAATTATAATTTTAAAATAATTATTAAAATATAAAGTACTAAAAAATTTAACCTTTATAAAAAAAATTAATTTATACAGCAGTTAAAAACAATTGTAATATATAAAACACGTATGGGAACAATATTTTTATTTTCTGCAACTATTTTGTTATTTTCAATTAAAATGTTATAAAAGAGCTAAAATATTGATCTGATTCGAGAGTTTGTTGTGTTGATGTGTTGATGTGTTGCACTATGGGGTTGATATGCCTTGCAAACAGCTGGCTCTTCACCACATTGATGACTTCAAACTTGCTTTTGGAAGGACTTTAACTCATCCAACTATCCTGAAAAAGAGTCAACATTTTTTTTTTTCAAATGGAAGATATTAATATGGGGGTGTAATTTTATATTGGGAATGTTTAAATGAGAATGGTGTACTTTCAGGTAAATTGTATTGCGCTTTTATACGAGTACATAAATTATTTACTCTTCAATTTTTATGAGTAGAAATGGCACTTTATTCATTTGCTCCTGAAATAAATTACGTTTTAGGGTTTTAGGCGATTAGGATTTAGAATTTAAAATTCGAACATATCATTATTAAGTTATGTTAATAATTTTTTTTTTCAAAAAAAAATGTAGGGACCAACCGTATTCTATGGCTGAGCATTTATAAGTCTGAAACAACTAATTTTATCTACTCCTCATTTTTTTTTATAAAAGCTTATAAACTACACGTGATTCATTTTTATTCTTCACTTTTATATGAGGACAGATGATATTATTGATTCATTTGTTACTCTTCACTGTTTATAACTTTTTA
Organism: Ehretia macrophylla; assembly: GCA_037974665.1. Classification (NCBI taxonomy): domain Eukaryota; kingdom Viridiplantae; phylum Streptophyta; class Magnoliopsida; order Boraginales; family Ehretiaceae; genus Ehretia; species Ehretia macrophylla. Next base: position 40,963,136 of record CM075767.1, read on the forward strand.
TATGAGGACAGATGACATTATTGATTCATTTGTTACTCTTCACTGTTTATAACTTTTTATATGAGGATAAATGACATTATTGATTCATTTGTTACTCTTCACTGTTTATCAAGTTCCTTGTTTTTCTTTATGGAATTTGGTGTCCCATGGATTTGGAAGTGGGTACCAGTTGCGAAAATGAACAAACAAAAAAAGTTTTGTTTAAAACGAAAATTTTTATCAAAATTTTGGCCCAAACTTCTGAAAATTGATCCAAAGACGAAAAAGCCTTATGGACAAAACATAGTAGATGACATCACACAAGCGGTTCAAATTTACAAAGACAAGGTGGCAGAATCAGTCCAAGAAGAAGAATCTCCTTTTTCTTAGTTTTTTCGCAAAATCCAGATGCGACAACAAATCAATTCAAAGGAGGAAGTAATGGGTATCTATCTTGATGCAGTAAAACAAGATTTTTTGAAAAATTTCAAAGAAGCTGTTAATGGAAGTGATGCTGACAAAGACTCTACATCAGAGGACATGTCGATGCGTTCCAACTCACATGCACCATTAGCAGGAGAAGCACAAAACCCCAATGTTTTGGCTGAAGATGTGTGGGACAACCTTAAGGACGTCCTACTGGAAAAAGCGCTACACGCCAAACTTAAAGGCAAAGCACCTGCCCAAGAGCAATAATTCTGTTCTTGGAAAAATTTATGAAAAGATAAAGGAAAAGTCTGAAAATGCTCATAGGATTTTTGGACGTATGCAAAAAGCCGATATTTGCGGAGCAATGCAAGTGAAATCTCGCTTTAAGTTGGTAACATATCCCTTCCAACAGACAAAGTCTACTGGTTACTTTATTAAAAGTAAAGCAATAATTTGTTTTTTTTGTTACGCGTGAATGTATAGTGACCCCGGACTCCAAAATTTTGATTCCGGATTGAGTTCTTTTTAATTTTTGCCTTGAAGTCCGCAAAGTTGTATAAGTAGGCGGCATTAATACAGCTTTCATTTCTCAGTTTTTATATTTTGTAAAAATCTTTTATTTTGGCAATTGAAGAAAGTATTTCTTCAGGTATACTCTTTTTAACTTATGTCTTTTACTTTCATTAGCCTAATGTTAGGCTAATTCGTTATTGTTTGGTAACCACTATTCTAATATAGGAAATGCTCAAATATTTTATTTGACCCAAGGCATAATAATCCAAGACAATGCATTAATTACATAAGTATATTGTTGTTACTTTCTTGTCATGGTTAGTAGCTTGACATCCCTCGAGTCGCGCAGCTATGCCCTTCTCCTTCTGTGTGATGGCTCTTTGTGGACTGTAAGTCGTTGACTGTGGCTTTGTCATTTTTACTGTTCAAATTTTGCCATTGACACTGTTCAGTAAGAACTCTATACTTCTGTAATGCATAACCTTGACTCGAGCTGTTATTCCCTGGGCCTCTTATGGTATCATAGACATGGACTATATTGTTTAGTTGGTTTACCAAACAACATGTTATCAATATGATAAATCTTTTTAAGTCAAAGACTTATGTCAAAAATGCTAAGAAGGAAGAATATGATCTCCCTCAGAATCTTGATTTGTTAAACAAATGGACTATTCCTAGAATTGAACCTAGGAGTATTTATCAATTTGGTACCTTTGAAAATCTAGGTATTAAACATATGGTAAAAACAATAGAAGAATCAATTCCTATGAATGATAATGAATTAACATTACAACTTTTATCTCAAGATGATATTGATAGATATGCTCATACGCATAGATTTTTACATATAGGTTTAATACAAATTGCGTTTAATCCCTTAACCTTATCTGGTTTACCTGAGAATTTTATTGCAGTTCTTAGAGATGCTAGAAATTTAAATTGGAGACAATCTCTTATTGGAATTATGCAAACTAGTCTGGCTCATGGACCAGTTTATTTTAATGTTAGACCAAATTTACAACTTTCTTTATCTGATAGAAATATCTTAGATGTTGTTACTTTATATGTTAAAGCTCATGGCTATAATTACAAACTTGAATCAGAAATTATGTGTGTATGTTATCGTATTTATTATAAGGCGTTACATACTTTGAACCCTAAATGTCAATTACAGGATAGAACATGTAAAACTGTTATGATAGAAACTAATTTGAGTAGATCTAAAATATTTACTAGAAGAATGATCCCATGGGATGAAATAGAATTTCCGGAATCTTGGAATTTAGAACATGTTGTTCCTAGTCAACCTAGAATTGAATCAGAATTAATTGAAGTTGAACAAACTCCTAAAGGTCAAATTAGACTTAGGTTTCAAGCACCTAGCTTTGGATCTACTAGATTATTAGCCAGATCTGTGTCATCACACAATTATATCTTTGCTTTTGATTATAGGATTGATTTACCCTCGACTTCTAGGGCCTCTACTTCTCATTTAAGATAATAGGTTAATAAATCTGAATCAACGGAAGAAAATGAAAAACCTCCCCCCAAAATAATAGGAAAAATTAGGTTAACTAAGAATCAAATTCCTCAAGGAATTAAAAAAGATATTTTTGGATTAGGAGTAAATCCTACCCCTTCTGACTTTGGAGGAAATTCTTTAGAAATTAATTTTGGTTGTGATTAGTAACCACATGAAGAGTTTCATTTTCAACCATTTTCATAAAAGCATTCCCTTCAATTTACGAAGATGATTTATCATCAGCCAATTTAAAAGGCTTTAAAGGAGGATAAATTGTTTGCAAAATTTGAGGAGAAATCTTTGTTCCTACATTCCATTTTCTTTCTAAAACCGAAATTTGGGTTTCAAAGATTGAGTTTGTAAACCATTTTACAAAATATTTTCTTTCTTGAATTTGATTCAGATGTTCATAAAACAAATCTCTAAACACAAATTGTTCTTGTTTAGAAAAATAAGAAAAAACCATTCCCTAAAGGGTTTCCATTTTGGGTGTAAAAACTCATTATTAATAAGTTTTCTTTCATCACTTCCCGGTCTAAAATCCATTAACCACCAGAAGCATCAGTTTCAATTATTTTTTCCCAAGTTGGGTTAGCTAGAGAAAGACATGGTAACCTAGCTACTTTAGATTTTATTAATTTAATAGCATCAATATGAGCTGTTGTCCACAGAGGAGGAGATTTTTTAAGTCTATCATATAAGATAGCAATATCAGAAGCAAGATTTTGATAATAAGGCAGTATATAATTTAAACTACCAAGAAATCTCTGTAGTTGAGTTTTATCAAGAATTCCATCAGGAAATTTGGATGCAAACTCAATACTTCTATTGATAGGAATAATTTTCCCTTGTTCAATATTATGACCAAGAAATCTAATCTTAGTTTGACATAAAATTATTTTTGGTCATGAAATGACAAGACCACTTTGTATTATGATTTGCTTAAAAATATGAAAATGTTTAAAATCTTGTTCCAAATTTTTGGAAAAAACTAAAATATCATCAATATAAACAATAATAAATTCACTATAATGAATAAATATATCATTCATAATATGTTGAAATTCTGAAGGAGCATTCTTCAGTCCAAAAGGCATAACATTTCATTCATAATGTCCTATGAGGACAGTAAAAGCAGTTTTATATCTGTCAGATTCATCAATTTGAATTTGCCAATATCCTGATTTTAAATCAAATTTTGAAAATATAACAGCATCATGAAGTCTGTCAAGTAAATCCTTTTTATTAGGGATAGGATATCTAATCCATTTTAAAACTTTATTTAAAGGTTTATAATTAATAACAAGTCTAGGGATTCCCCTTTCTTGTTCAGCATGCTTATTAACATAAAAAGCAGTACAACTCTATGAGGAATGAGAGACACGAATAAGTTTCTTTTCAAGTAAAGAATTAATCTCTTTTTTACATAAAATAAGGTACTCTGAATTCATTTGACAAGGTCTAGCATTTGTCGGAATATTTTCCTCTGAAAAATCATTTTCAAAAGGAAGAGTAACAATATATTTTTTCCTATTCCAAAAAGCATTTGGATGATCATTACAAATTTCAAGAGAAAATTGATTTTGAACCAGTCTGATCTTATCTTGAACTTTTGGATTTTCTAATTTTTCTTCTATATTATAAAAAGATTTTTCTTTTTGAAGAAAATTGAGTTGCAAATTTTTTGCAAGAAGTAAACCTTGAACTTGATTCAAAAATTTTATTTTTGGGTCAGTTATAAACTGAAAAGTAAGATTAAGACGTTTAAAAGAAGCCTTAATACCCTTAGCATCAATATGCGTAAGAGGCATAATTTCTTGAAGAAAAGGTGTACCAAGTATAACCTGGTTAGTTAAATTTTTAACCAATAAAAAAGTTGCAGGGATACAAGCTTTTTCTTGACATATATAAACATCATGTAATTTATATTGAGCATGTAAATTATGTCCATTAGTTGCAGAAACAGAGTGAGTAGTTTTCTCAAAATACTTTGTAGGAATTATTCCTTCTTGAATACAATTAATATCTGTTCCCGAATCAATTAGAGCAATAACATCTTTTTTATAAAGTTTTTATCAATTAAAAGATTTATTTTAACATGCCATTTTTTTTAAGTTACTAACTTAAGATTGGCTAGCAAATCAACATTATCATTAATACAAAAGTTGGAGGATGAAGTAATGTCTTCTTTAATTTTTCCCTTTTCTAAAATAGAAAGACGAGAGCAAATTAAATTGTTATCATGCTTTAATCATTGAATTTCATTTTTTAAACTAACTACTTCCCTATTTAAATCACTAATGGTGCTAGGAGAAGTTTTTAATTGTTTCTTATTTAATTGATTAATTAATTTAGAAAACATATAAGGTTTATCATTTTTTATATAAACAGAAGAATTATCTTGCTTACTACTAGATTCCTGTTTTTCAGTTTGACTATTAAAGCATTCAATAACTTTGGCCTTTAATTTAGGATTATCAATATTATCTAATAAACCAACAATTTTTTCACTAGAAGTAAGAACATTTAATTCTAAATCCTGAAATTGGGATTTCAATTTATAATATTCTTCATTAGTATCACTAACAGTGTAGTTATTGCAACACGGTTTTTCTTTTTCTTCATCAAAAAGATCAATTAAATCATTAGATTCAATTTCATGAATTTCATTACTACTGCTAGTATCATCACTATCAGTGTTTTCTGAAGACTCATTTTCAGAGTTTAATAAGACTTTAGCTAAAGATTCTTTGAGCTTATCATATATATCAAGACTATTAATCTTCTTTTTCATTCTACACTTATTAGAATAATGACCTTTCTTTCTACATGTATAACATGTTTGTATTTTCTTTTGGGGTACATAACCCTTCTTTTCATTTCTAGCTCTACGCTTAGCAACTTTTTTCTTATAAGCTTCTGACTTATATTTCTTATAATATTCTAGCTTATGAGGTCTTTCTTTGTTTTTTTATTCTTGGTTTATCACCCCTTGAGGTACTAGGAACACTCATTCCAAATTGTTCGCAAAAATAACCTAATTGGGTCTTTTCAGTTAAATGATATTTTTTTAATTGATGATTCAATTTTATGTCATTACAAAGTGATAAGCCGTCTTCAATACATATGCTAATTAAAGAGCCGAATGTAAATTCATCCCAAGCAATACTATCAGTAGCAGATCTATTCTTTATTATTTTCTTAATCCTTTATGCAAAAACATAAGGTAAACCATCTATAAATTTAGATTTCCAATGATTGCTATTAGCATCGGGGATACTCATTACTTTATATAAGAAAACATCTTTATATCACCTAAATGAGGTGAGAGTAGGACAACGCATATTTTGCAAAAGGGTCCTAGTGTTATCATAATTACTATTATATTTGCCTGTAAAATGTTCACAAATAGAAAGACATAATGTGTAAACAACATTTTCCTGTACTTGACTATTATCAATTATAGTCGAATTATAGATATCATATCTTTGGTCTTGAGTAAGATAATTATCCCACCATCCTTTTAGCTGACCAGCAAAACCAGAAACTATCATAGTGCATATTCTTTTATCACTATTATCATTTTGTTTACAAATAGTAGAATACATAAGCGTTATATGAGCAGTATTATAAGAAGGAAGAATATGATCTTCCTCCAAATCTTGATTTGTTAAACAAATGGACTATTCATAGAATTGAACCTAGGAGTATTTATCAATTTGGTACCTTTGAAAATTTAGGTATTAAACATATGATAAAAACAATAGAAGAATCAATTCCTATGAATGATAATGAATTGACATTACAACTTTTATCTCAAGATGATATTGATAGATATGCTCATACGCATAGATTTTTACATATTGGCCTAATACAAATTACTTTTAAACCTTTAACCTTATCTGGTTTACCTGAGAATTTTATTGCAGTTCTTAGAGATGCTAGAAATTTAAATTGGAGACAATCTCTTATTGGAATTATGCAAACTAATCTGGCTCATGGACTAGTCTATTTTAATGTTAGACCAAATTTACAGCTTTCCTTATCTGATAGAAATATTTTGGAGGTTGTTACTCTTTATGTTAAAGCTCATAGTTATAATTATAAACCTGAATATGAAATTATGTGTATATGTTAGCGCATATACTATAAGGTTTTGCATACACTGAACCCTAATTGTAAATTACAGGATAGAACAGGTGAAACTGTTATGACAGAAACTAATTTGAGTAGATCTAAAATATTTACTAGAAGAATGATCCAATGGGATGAAATAGAATTTTCGGAATCTTGGAATTTAGAACTTGTTGTTCCTAGTCAACCTAGAATTGAATCAGAATTAACTGAAGTTGAACAAACTCCTGAAGGTCAAATTAGACTTAGGTTTCTAGCACCTAGCTTTGGATCTACCAGATTATTAGCTAGATTTGTGTTGTGAAACCCCAATTTTCGTCTTTATCTCGATTGCGTATCTTTGCCTTGATTTGCTTGATTTGACATGTTTATGTGTTATATGAGTTAGAATGTGCTAAATATGTGATTTATATTCCTAATACATGCTATGTGTGAATTCATGAAATTTTCATAAAAAACAGCATTGAAAATTTTATCGTTGGTTTTTGTGAATAGTATTTTGAACGCACGTCCGCTAAAATTTTTACACGGGTGTTTTAAACGTCTTAAAACCTAGTCCTCTATTATTAATAGACCCATGTTTGATAAAAATTGATTCTGAAACGGAATAGTAATTTAAATGACTTTTCGGGCTATAAGTAGCGTTTTTTAGCCAAATAGTGATTTCTTCTAAACCCGATTCTTGCATTGACTTTCGTTGATCTAGTATATATTAATATAAATGTATTTATATGTGTTATTAAATGATTTTAGATTAATTGTGCATTCAAAAGACATTTGAAAACAAATAATATGACTTTTCACATTCTTTTGCAAAAATCGAGTTTTTAACCGAGTCGGGTGTAAGTCTATGCATGTGAAACTTGTCGTCAACTAAAAATATACTACTTAAAAATAGTGTAAGTGTTAATTGCATTTGGGTGAGCAAAAATAGTCTAAAAACAATTAAAAGTCTAAAACTACTAGTTAAAAGACTAAAAATACTAACTTTGACTTTGCAAATTTTGTTGACCTAGAGCTTATATCATCAACACACATTAAAAACAAAGCAAACACACTCACAAAACACACACATTACCGAAAATCCATGAGGGATAAGAAGAAGGCATTTTCAAGGTCTTTCAAAGTATTTTCCACATAAATTTTACAATTCAAGTCCAAATCACTTCATTCAAAACTTGATTTCACTTGTTGGGCATTCATTATACATCTTTCTTGCATCAAAACACATCAAAGGTGAGAGAAAAATTCTAGATCTTAAAATGTCATTTTTATGTTTTTGCATATAATTGAATTTTGAACCGTTAGAATGTTGAATTGATGTTATATTATTGCTCAGTGCATGCTAAGGATCGTTTATATGTGTTTATATAAGATTTGAACCGTTGTAGCGTGAATTTTTATTTTTCGGGTATTAACATTGAGTTGTTGGCTATTTGTTGAATAATTGGAGTTGTGGCGGTTGGAATTGATTGCTCTTAGCTTGTAAAAGTTTGTTAAATACGTGGTAGTAATGTTGTAATGCCGAAATTTTTCGGGTATTAACATTAGGGTTTTAGGCTTGTTGGGCTTGATGTGGACGGTTTATGGTTGGTTTCCGAGGGGGTTAATGTTGTTGATTGAGTAGGTGAGTGATAGAAACTGATTTGGAGGTTATCGGTTTAGTAGAATGTAAGTTATGACTTTTAGAAGTTTGGGTTGTCTTTCTTTAAAATGTTGAATTATGGCTTTGGATGTTTGGGTGGTGTTTGAGTGAATGAATTGTGAGTTGTTGATGGTTAGACTAAGGTTTGAATGTGTGGTTACTGCATGTTAAGTTGGATGGCTTACTTTGTCATCTAACTTAGTTGTTGAGTTGTTAATTGTTTATTTGATGATATGTTGTTGAAATGATGATTATTGATTGATTATTGATGAACCGGGAGATAGGCAACCTACTTTGTTGTCCTCTTGTGATATTTGATTATTGATGAGCCGGGAGATAGTCAACGTGAAAGGTTGTCCTCCCGAGATTTGAATGTTTATTATTATTGTCATGAGTCTTGATATGTGTGTGCCACCTCTCGGGCAGCGTCGGGCTGCCGGGTTGAAAATGACATGACTATCATAGGCTACCCCCAGCTCGCATGGGTGGAGGTGCCATGGAGGGAGGGGCTAGAGAGGTATCTCGGGTGCGTGAGTAATAGGGAGTTACAAGAAGAACAGTTGAGATCGTGATGGCGTTTGGAGCTACACCAACTAGAGTATCCTTTATTGATTGGTCATTATAATTAATGTGCTTATATTGTTATTGATGATTATTATGTGTTTACTGCTCAAATGATGATTTCCAAGGAGTATAGTAAATACTATTAGAGATCTATCAAATCCTCACTGAGCTTGTTTTATGTAAGCTCACTCTCAATTATTGCATGCATACAGGTGTTGTTGAACAAGATTTCGGGTATGTGCCTCAGGAAGTTGAGAATGTGCCATATATGACGAGTCCTATGTGCCAGAGTCTTGTCCTTGATATCTGAGATGTTGTACTCTTTTGTTATCTTGTATATTAAAACTAGTTGTTTTGTATTTACTTAGAAGTTTATGATGTATAAGATGTTGTATAGATAATGGATTAAATGTTGCTAGCTTAGTAGTCTTGTTTTGGAACATGATTAGGTTGCTAGGTTGGTTATAATCTATTTTGGAAATGTAAGTTATATAATAAATGTATGATGTTGAAACGGAGGCGTATCACCTATGGATGCAATGGTAAAAGAATGTTTAATGTATATTATGGTTGCGTTGTTTATTGTTGCATTATTAGTGCAGTTGGTTGTACGAGTTGCGAAAAGGTTGGTTTAGAGGCTCGGTGTCCTAATTACTGTCGTTATACTGTCGAAATTCCATTACGTCCCGACTGTTTGTAGGAGGGGTCGAGTTGGGGCGTGACATGTGTCATCACACAATTATATCTCTCATTTTGATTATAGGATTGATTTACCCTCGACTTCTAGGGCCTCTACTTCTCATTTAAGAGAACATGTTAATAAATCTGAATCAACGGAAGAAAATGAAGAACTTCCCCCGAAAATAATAGAAAAATTAGGTTAACTAAGAATCAAATTCCTCAAGGAATTAAAAAATATATTTTTGGATTAGGAGTAAATCCTACCTCTTCTGACTTTGGAGGAAATTCTTCAGAAATTAATTTTGGTGGTTAATGGATTTTACACCAAGAAGTGATGAAAGAAAACTTATTAATAATGAGTTTTTACACCCAAAATGGCAACCCTTTAGGGAATGGTTTTTTTCTTATTTTTCTAAACAAGAACAATTTGTGTTTAGAGATTTGTTTTATGAACATCTGAATCAAATTCAAGAAAGAAAATATTTTGTAAAATGGTTTACAGACTCAATCTTTGAAACCCAAATTTCAGTTTTAGAAAGAAAATGGAATGTAGGAACAAAGATTTTTCCTCAAATTTTGCAAACAATTTATCCTCCTTTAAAGCCTTTTAAATTGGCTGATGATAAGTCATCATCGGAAATTGAAGGGAATGCTTTTATGAAAATGAAACTCTTCCCGTGGTTACTAATCACATTAATATGATTTTTAAACAAAATAATTATACAAATATTTCATTAAAAATATTTAGTGAACAAATTGCACTTCTTCAAAATAAAATTGAGACTTTGACAAAGAAATTGGATAATTTGTCAATAATAAAACCTCAGGCAGAAGCTTCTACTTCTGAGATAACATCTACTGATGTTAGGTCAGACCTATAACCTCCTCCTAGAATTCAAGGATTTAAATTAGAATCCTCGACTTCTAAATTAGAGAAAGTCCTCGATGAGGCACTTAAAGGTTTGAACCTTAGTATGGTTAATGATTTAGGAAAACAATCTCAATCTGAGATGAAGGTTAATAAATTAACAAATTATTCTAATAAATATCAGAGTGTCCCTACTCAAATCTGTAACGCCCCGATCCCTCACGAGACCGGAGGCTCTAATAACCATGCTATTCTCAACCCAATACCAAATCCGGTCACAAAATTTTAGGGAAAAACGGACAGAGTTTCCTCTGTACCGCGGACATTTTTCAAACCTGTAAATGCTCAAAATAGCCACAATATACTAAAACAAGCTTTTATAATTAAAATTCAAAGGTTCAAGGTCATCCAAGCCAGGAGATAAACAACAGCTCCAAATCACACATGCATGCACCCAACTTAACTTTTCATTAAACCTTTTTAACATGCCATCCTATGATAACATTAGAGCAATTTTAGAAGTTGAAATCAACACCTTTAAACATACACCCCCAAGCATGCAAGAACTAAAAGGAGAATTAAAAGTTATTATAAGCCATAATATCTCAAAGCTAACATTACAACCAACAGCTTTCAACTTGCAACTATAAGAATATACATAGCCTTAAGGCCACAAAATAGATCATGCTATAGCAATACAAGTACACCATGTAACAACAAGAAGGCAAATCCACCTTAGACAACAAACACACAACAACTAGGGCAAAGGCTCAGCCTGAACTTCTTCCTCTTCCACTAGCACCTCAACTAGTTGGGGTTCACCCTCAGCACTTCCTGAAACATGTTTAGCGAGGTATGAGCAACCACAATTGCTCAGTGAGGGATAAGGTCTACCGGGGACGTGCAATGCAGCAACTTAACACAATTAATACAATAGATAAACAGTGAATAACAATTCTAATACCACATTTTAAAAGGATACAATCGATAACCCTTATCACTCCAAATCTTCAATCCCCGATCCACGAACCACGATCTCGATCTCGATATGCCGGCATCCCTTACACCAATGGGTACTCCGGATGTACCCGATCCTACGACCCAACACCCCCTGGCAATCTCCGGACCAGGCGAGTGAGGGAATAGCAGACGGAGCTAAGGCAACCAACACTGGCAAGCCCGATGCCGCCCAGCGAGGCCATCGCATTCGCCGCGGCAATGAGGTTGCGCAACCACGATGCAATGCAAGAATGATAACAATGACAATATAATCAGGAAACACATTTAAGGACAAAAAGTAAGTTGTTCTCGCACCAAGTTACAATTTAGCAACAATAAGCATATATCAATTACGCAATTATACTAAACAATATACTCTTTTAGAAAGAAAATAAACTATGATGCACGTAAGGATGCAGGTCCCTCACCTCTACCGAGCTCCAAGATGTAAGTTTGAATCACATCATTTCCAGTCACCTTGAACCTATGAGCAAACATTACTTCAATTACTCTTTAACTACAACATTCATTAATTATTCAGCTAGGTTAGCTAACTTATAACTTCGCTTATTTAGAATATATAGAAACATTACCTATGTCTCAAGGTGGTGATCATCACAACTCTACTAGCATTTCTCATTCACAGTCGAATAGAATAGCTTTCAATTTAAATTAACTTTACTAGCAATTATATTTCAATTACAATTTATGAAAACAACATAACTATAAGAGTCCCATTACGTTATTAATCATCCAAGGACACTACACAATAAGGTCTTGATCGAATACATCCAATTAGAACTGAATTATATCATTACTATAGCAAAATAACAACAAAATTCAGATTCTCGCGTAACAGGGCATTTCTGACACATCTCACCAAAATGATCATAACTTGCTCTAGACAACTCCGATTAATGCACCGTAAAAAGCTGTAGAAACTAGACTCGTAAGGATTTCTAATGGTATATAATTCAACCCCTAATCCTTCTCCAATTAATACAGTTTTAAGCTCGAAGTTGCCTCAATGCAGTTAGAATAGAAGCAGTTTATACAAGCAAATAAGCAGTTTTACAAAAGGGCATATACAAGATATAATTAGAATTACATCAAAAGTTCCAAACCAACTTGAAACTACATTTAAACATTCAAGAATTCATGCCAAGGTCTTAGAAGCGCGAGACAACCGAAATTGCACCTAAACCCCTTTGTTATTCAAGCTATTTCTCCTCCAAACCAAAGTTGATGATTCAAATTCAAAGGGAAACTCTACCAACCTTCTAACTAACCCTCAAGGAACCCTTTCAACCCTCTAACTCATTCAAACGCCCGCAATAACCCCGAAAGCACCAAATTCCCTCTTATAGCTTTACACTACACCTACCTCATCCGGGCTCAAACAAGGATTAGCAAAGCTTCTATAGCACCTAGGTAGCCTAAGAATACTAAAGGTGAAGCCCGAATCCACCCGGATTCGCATTTACCCCGAAATCCCTTTGTTAAAGTCGACTATTTCACGTTTTATGCGATTTTAGAGCAATCCAAGTGTACGGGGCTATTAGACTATCTTCATTAGCATCTATTAGGAGTGTTGAATCAAGCTAATACGTGCAATTACACAAAACCCTAGAAAAACGTCACTATTCACCTCATAAATCAAACTAACGATTCTAACCGTTTAAAAAGCGAAACAATGGTTCAAATATGTTCTCTAGCACTCATATACAAGGTATAATAGCATAGATAATCAATACATTAACATTTGGTCACATTTTCAACAAATCAAGAAAATAGCAACTATTTTAAAATGCGAAAATAAGCCATGAAATCCCTCACCAATGCGCGTAGGAACACCTAGGAAGCTTGCACACACCCTAAACTACTTGCTCTAGGCTTGGATGGGCTTGGATTGAAGAGTTGGAGAGCAAAACTTCCTTCTTTCTTCCTGTTTGCTGCTGTCCGTTTTTCTGCTTCTGTTTTCAGCTTTTTTTTTTTTTTTTTTTGTATATTATGAGCTTAAGTGGTGTTGTGTGAGTTATATATTAATGTGGGTCAAGTTGGGTGCTTATGTGGGTTATTTAAATGAGTCTAACAAGCTCTAAAACGAGTCTAAGGTGCAAAACGAATGCTAGTTAATTAAAACACTAAGTTAAATTACGTAACACTATTCCTAGTTTGCTAAAACATTTTCTAAACGAGTGCTCCTAGCGCTCCTACTTCAAAAGCACATTTTTTTCATTCCTAAAACAATTAATATGATTTAATAAAAATGGTAATTCATTAATATAATGCAGTTGAAAAATTGAATAAATAGTAACTAAGAAAGACAACAAGTAAAGTACAGAATTAAATTCACAATTAATGGGTACAACAGTTAAAAATGTGTACGGTAGAATTTCGGGCGTCACAAAACCCGTTATTATTACCCTAGGCCAACTCCTCAGGATGTTCTTTTTGAAGAACCCTTAATGACAGAAACCATTACTTTTAGTGGTAGACAAATATATGAATGGAATATAGATGGTCAAACAGATCTTCAAGTTTATAATACTACTCATAGAATGCTTATGTATTCTACTATTTGTAAACAAAATGATAATAGTGATAAAAGAATCTGCACTATGATAGTTGCTGGTTTTGCTGGTCAGCTAAAAGGATGGTGGGATAATTATCTTACTCAAGACCAAAGAGATGATATCTATAATTCGACTATAATTGATAATAGTCAAGTACAGGAAAATGTTGTTTACACATTATGTCTTTCTATTTGTGAACATTGTACAGGCAGATATAATAGTAATTATGACAACACTAGGACCCTTTTGCAAAATATGTGTTGTCCTACTCTTACCTCATTTAGGTGGTATAAAGATATTTTTTTTATCTAGAGTAATGAGTCTCCCCAATGCTAATAGCAATCATTGGAAATCTCAATTTATAGATGGTTTACCTTCTGTTTTTGTAGAAAGGATTAAGAAAATAATAAAGAATAGGTGTACTACTGATAGTATTTCCTGGGATGAATTTACATTCGGCTCTTTAATTAGCATATGTATTGAAGACGGTTTATCACTTTGTAATGACATAAAATTGAACCGTCAATTAAAAAAATATCATTTAATTGAAAAGACCCAATTAGGTCATTTTTGCGAACTATTTGGAATGAGTGTTCCTAATACCTCAAGGGGTGATAAACCAAGAAAAAAAAACAAAAAAAGACCTCATAAGCTTGAATATTATAAGAAAAAAACTGCTAAGCGTAGAGCTAGAAATGAAAAGAAGGGTTATGTAACCCAAAAGAAAATACCTACATGTTATACATGTGGAAAGAAAGGTCATTATTCTAATAAGTGTAGAATGAAAAAGAATATTAATAGTCTTGATATAGATGATAAGCTCAAAGAATCTTTAGCTAAAGTCTTATTAAATTCTGAAAATGAGTCTTCAGAAAACACTGATAATGATGATACTAGCAGTAGTAATGAAATTCATGAAATTGAATCTGATGATTTAATTGATCTTTCTAATGAAGAAAAAGAAAAACCGTGTTGCAATAACTGCACTGTTACTGATACTAATGAAGAATATTATAGATTGAAATCCCAATTTCAGGATTTAGAATTAAATGTTCTTACTTCTAGTGAAAAAATTGTTGATTTATTATATAATATTGATGATACTAAATTAAAGGCCAAAGTTATTGAATGCTTTAATAGTCAAACTGAAAAACAGGAATCTAGTAGTAAGGAAGATAATTCCTCTGTTTATATAAAAAATGATAAACCTTATATGTTTTCTGAATTAATTAATCAATTAAATAAGAAACAATTAAAAACTTCTCCTATCACCATTAGTGATTTAAATAGGGTAGTTATTTTAAAAAATGAAATTCAATGCTTAAAGCATGATAACAGTTTAATTTGCTCTTGTCTTTCTATTTTAGAAAAGGGAAAAATTAAAAAAGACATTACTTCATCCTCCAACATTTGTATTAATGATAATGCTGATTAGCTAGCTAATCTTAAGTTAGTTACTTCACAAAAATAGCATGTTAAAATAAATTTATTACTTGATAAAAATTTTATCAAGAAATATCTTATTACTTTAATTGATTCTGGAGCAGATATTAACTGTATTCAAGAAGGTATAATTCCTACAAAATATTTTGAGAAAACTACTCACTCTGTTTCTGCAGCTAATGGACAGAACCTTCATGTTCAGTTTAAATTACCAAATGTTTATATATGTCAAGAAAAAGCTTGTATTCCTGCAACTTTTCTTTTGGTTAAAAATTTAACTAACCAGGTTATACTTGGTACACCGTTTCTTCAAGAAATTATGCCTCTGACGCATATTGATGCTAAGGGCATAAAAGCCTCTTTTAAAGGTTTAAATCTTACTTTTCAGATTTTAACTGACCCAAAAATAAAATTTTTGAATCAAGATCAAGATTTACTTGCAAAAAATTTACAACTCAATTTTCTTCAAAAACAAATATATTTTTATAATATAGAAGAAAAATTAGAAAATCCAAAAGTTCAAGATAAGATCAGACTGGTTCAAAATCAATTTGCTCTTGAAATTTCTAATGATCATCCAAATGCTTTTTGGAATAGGAAAAAACATATTGTTTCTCTTCCTTATGAAAATGATTTTTCAGAGGAAAATATTCCGACAAAGGCTAGACCTTGTCAAATGAATTCAGAGTACCTTATTTTATGTAAAAAAGAGATTAATTCTTTACTTGAAAAGAAACTTATTCGTGTCTCTCATTCCTCATGGAGTTGTACTGCTTTTTATGTTAATAAGCATGCTAACAAGAAAGGGGAATCCTTAGACTTGTTATTAATTATAAACCTTTAAATAAAGTTTTAAAATGGATTAGATATCCTATCCCTAATAAAAAGGATTTACTTGACAGACTTCATGATGCTGTTATATTTTCAAAATTTGATTTAAAATCAGGATATTGGCAAATTCAAATTGATGAATCTGACAGATATAAAACTGCTTTTACTGTCCTCATAGGACATTATGAATGAAATGTTATGCCTTTTGGACTGAAGAATGCTCCTTCAGAATTTCAACATATTATGAATGATATATTTATTCCTTATAGTGAATTTATTATTGTTTATATTGATGATATTTTAGTTTTTTCCAAAAATTTGGAACAACATTTTAAACATTTGCATATTTTTAAGCAAATCATAATACAAAGTGGTCTTGTCATTTCACGACCAAAAACGGTTTTATGTCAAACTAAGATTAGATTTATTGGTCATGATATTGAACAAGGGAAAATTATTCCTATCAATAGAAGTATTGAGTTTGCATCTAAATTTCCTGATTAAATTCTTGATAAAACTCAATTACAGAGATTTGTTGGTAGTTTCAATTATATACTGCCTTATTATCAAAATCTTGCTTTAGATACTGCTATCTTATATGATAGACTTAAAAAATCTCCTCCTCCGTGGACAACATCTCATACTGATGCTATTAAATTAATAAAATCTAAAGTAGCTAGGTTACCATGTCTTTCTCTAGCTAACCCAACTTGGAAAAAAATAATTGAAACTGATGCTTCTGATATTGGGTTTGGTGGAATTTTAAAACAAATCCATCCTCAAACTAGACAAAAATATGTTGTTATATTTCATTCTAGAAAATGGGGAAATAGCCAGAAAAATTATGCTACTGTGGCTAAAGAAATTCTTGCAATTGTTAAATATGTTTTAAAATTTCAAGATGATTTATATAATCAAAAATTTCTTATTCGTACTGATTGCAGTGCTGCAACATTCATGTTTCAAAAAGATTTCAAACATGATGTTTCTAAACAAATGTTTGCTAGGTGACAAGCTCATCTTGCTCCTTTTGATTTTGAGATTAATTATATCAAAGGGGATAATAATTCTCTTCCTGACTATCTTACTCATGAATTTTTGTAGGATGCTCCCATCAAGGGGTAATTACTCTAACCCTAATAGGGGAAGAGAGAGAGAGAGAGGAAGAAATGACTCTCATAGGGTCATTGGAGGGAAAAAATAGTCAACATGACTAGTGGAGGGGTTGCTATCGACCCATTGCACCCAAACTACGAGAAAATCAAGAGATTGCTTGAAGAAAATACTTCTGCCCCACAGGCATCATCCTATGCCAATATTGTGGAACAAGAAGATAAGGTTGACTCTTATGAGTTACATAATCATGATGAAACCATTCTTATTCTTGAAATTTCGAATAAGCAATGGGAAAGTGATCCTTGGTGTCTTATGGATCGTTATCATAATAATTTCTTTTTTCATGTGTATCATCACAAGTCAAGAGTCTTCTATGAGTCTCTCTTGCAAGCAACTGATAGTTGTGAGTTTGAACATTTTAAAATGAATAATTCTATTCCAGTTTATACTTATAGTAAAATCTATATCAAGAAAATTCTTTCGCCCTCTGATTGGGGATTTAGTACAATAGCGGAAAGGCAATTTACCTTCCCTCATGATAACAAAAATGTTTACCAATTCTATTATTGGGATTACGTTGAAGCCTTTTCAAAAGTTTTCTTATATGAAAATCCTCAAAAGAAACATTCTTGGTTCATAAAATTTAACCCCCAAATTTTTTAGCAAAGGAAATTTCCTCCCTGGATTCATTCTTGGTGGACTAATTATGGACCTCCTATAAAACTTTTACCTGAACCTTATAAAGGACTTTTTACTAAGTGGCTTGCTTCATGCCTACACATTGGAAATAATCCTGACCTTTATATTGAAGGATCAAGTTCCTTGTTTTTCTTTATAGAATTTGGTGTCCTATGGATTTGGAAATGGGTACCAGTTGCGGAAATGAACAAACAAAAAATATTTTGTTTAAAACGAAATTTTTTGACAAAATTTTGGCCCAAACTTCTGAAAATTGATCCAGAGATGAAAAAGTATTATGGACAAAACATGGTAGATGACATCACACAAACGGTTCAAATTTACAAGGACAAGGTGGCAGAATCAGTCCAAGAAGAAGAATCTCATTTTTCTCAGTTTTTTTGCAAAATCTAGTTGTGACAACAAATCAGTTCAAAGGAGGAAGTAATGGCTACCTATCTTGATGCGGTAAAACAAGATTTTTTGGAAAATTTCAAAGAAGCTGTTAATGGAAGTGATACTGACAAAGACTCTACATCAGAGGACACGTCGATGCATTCCAACTCATATACACCATTAGCAGGAGAAGCACAGAACCCCAATGTTCTGGCTGAAGATGTGTGGGACAGCCTTAAGGACATCCTACTGAAAAAAGTGCTACACGCCAAACTTAAAGGCAAAGCACCTGCCCAAGAGCAATAATTCTGTTATTGGACAAATTTATGAAAAGATAAAGGAAAAGTCTAAAGATGCTCATAGGATTTTTGGACGTATGCAGAAAGCCGATATTCGCGGAGCAATGCAAGTGAAATCTCGCTTTAAGTTGGTGACATATCCCTTCCAGCAGACAAAGTCTACTGTTTACTTTATTAAAAATAAAGCAATAATTTTTTTTTCTATCTTAGATGCTATTACTTTATATTTTAAAGCTCATGGTTATAATTACAAACCTGAATAAGAAATCATGTGTGTATGTTATCGTATTTATTATAAGGTGTTACATACTTTGAACCCTAACTGTAAATTACAGGATAGAACAGGTGAAACTGTTATGATAGAAACTAATTTGAGTAGATCTAAAATATCTACTAGAAGAATGATCCAATGGGATGAAATAGAATTTTCGGAATCTTGAAATTTAGAACATGTTGTTCCTAGTCAACCTAGAATTGAATCAGAATTAACTGAAGTTGAACAAATTCTTGAAGGTCAAATTAGGCTTAGGTTTCAAGCACCTAGCTTTGGATCTACTAGATTATAAGTTAGATCTGTGTCATCACACAATTATATCCCTGCTTTTGATTATAGGATTGATTTACCCTCGACTTCTAGGGCCTCTACTTCTCATTTAAGAGAACATGTTAATAAATCTGAATCAACGGAAGAAAATGAAGAACTTCCCCTGGAAATAATAGAAAAAATTAGGTTAACTAAGAATCAAATTCCTCAAGGAATTAAAAAAGATATTTTTGGGTTAGGAGTAAATCCTACCCCTTCTGACTTTGGAGGAAATTCCTCAGAAATTAATTTTGATGGTTAATAGACTTTACACCAGGAAGTGATGAAAGAAAACTTATTAATAATGAGTTTTTACACCCAAAATGGCAACCCTTTAGGGAATGGTTTTTTTCTTATTTTTCTAAACAAGAACAATTTGTGTTTAGAGATTTGTTTTATGAACATCTGAATCAAATTCAAGAAAGAAAATATTTTGTAAAATGGTTTATAGACTCAATCTTTGAAACCCAAATTTCGGTTTTAGAAAGAAAATAAAATGTAGGAACAAAGATTTCTCCTCAAATTTTGCAAACAATTTATCCTCCTTTAAAGCCTTTTAAATTGACTGATGATAAATCATCATCGGAAATTGAAGGGAATGCTTTTATGAAAATGGTTGAAAATGAAACTTTTCGTGTGGTTACTAATCACATTAATATGATTTTTAAACAAAATGATTATACAAATATTTCATTAAAAATATTTAGTGAACAAATTGCACTTCTTCAAAATAAAATTGAGACTTTGACAAAGAAATTGGATAATTTGTCAAAAATAAAACCTCAGGCAGAAGCTTCTACTTCTGAGATAACATCTATCAGTAGTAGATCTATTCTTTATTATTTTCTTAATCCTTTCTGCAAAAACAGAAGGTAAACCATCTATAAATTTAGATTTCCAATTATTGATATTAGCATCGGGGAGACTTATTACTCTAGATAAGAAAACATCTTTATACCACCTAAATGAGGTGAGAGTAGGACAGGGGATATTTTGCAAAAGGGTCCTAGTGTTATCATAATTACTATTATATCTGCCTGTAAAATGCTCACAAATAGAAAGACATAATGTGTAAACAACATTTTCTTGTACTTGACTACTATCAATTATAGTCGAATTATAGATATCATTTCTTTGGTCTTGAGTAAGATAATTATCCCACCATCCTTTTAGCTGACTAGCAAAACCAGCAACTATCATAGTGCAGATTCTTTTATCACTATTATCATTTTGTTTACAAATAGTAGAATACATAAGCATTCTATGAGCAGTATTATAAACTTGAAGATCTGTTTGACCGTCTATATTCCATTCATATACTTATCTACCACTAAAAGTAATGGTTTCTGTCATTAAGGGTTCTTCAAAAAGAACATCCTGAGGAGTTGGCCTAGGGTAATAATAATGCGTTTGAGTAGGGACACTTCAAGCAATTTCTTGATTTTCTCGTAGTTTGGGTGCAATGGGTCGATAGCAAGATATTATTGTCTAGTCTGAGGATGGATTTGTTTTAAAATTCCACCAAACCCAATATCAAAAGCATCAGAGACCCATAACAGCTCGAGGCAAGGTGTATGCATTACAAAAGCATAGGGTCTTTACTAAACAGTGTCAATGGCAAATTTGAACAATAAAAATGATAGAGCCATAGTCAACGACTTACAGCCCACAAAGAGCCATTACACGACAAGAGAAGGGCATAACTGCGCGACTCAAGGGATGTCAAGCTACTGACCATGACAAGCTAGTAAAAACAATATGCTTATGTAAAAAATACATTGTCTTAGATTATTATACCTTGGGTCAAATACAATATTTGAGCATTTCCTATATTAGAATAGTGGTTACCAAACAACAACGAATTAGCCTACCATTAGGCTAATGAAAGTAAAAGACAAAAGTTAAAAAGTGTATACCTGAAGAAATACTTTCTCCGATTGCCAAAATAAAATATTTTTACAAAATATAAAAACTGAGAAATGAAGGATGTGCTCTCTAGAGCTCTGCCGAAACCAAAACAAATGCCGCCTATTTAAACAACTTTGCGGACTTCAAGACAAAAATTAAAAAGAATTATTGCTCTTAGGCAGGTGTTTTGCCTTTTAAGTTTGGCTTGTAGTGCTTTTTCGAGTAAGACGTCCTTGAGACTGTCCCACACATCTTCAGCCAGAACATTGGGGTTCTGTGCTTCTCCCGCCAATGGTGTGTATGAGTTGGAACGCATAGACGTGTCCTCTGATGTAGAGTCTCTATCAACATCACTTCCATCCACAGCTTCTTTGAATTTTTTCAAAAAATCTTGTTTCACTACATCAAGATAGGTAGCCATGACTTCCTCCTTTGAGCTGATTTGTTGTCGCATCTGAATTTTGCGGAAAAACTGAGAAAAATGAGATTCTTCTTCTTGGACTGATTCTGCCACTTTGTCCTTGTAAATCTGAACGGCTTGTGTGATGTCGTCTACCATGTTTTGTCCATAAGGCTTTTTCGTCTCTGGATCAATTTTCAGAAGTTTGGGCCAAAATTTTGATAAAAATTTTCGTTTTAAACAAAACATTTTTTGTTTGTTCATTTCCGCAACGGGTACCCACTTCCAAATCCATGGGACACTAACTTCCATAAAGAAAAACAAGGAACTTGATCCTTCAATATAAAGGTCAGGATTATTTCCAATGTGTGGGCATGGAGCAAGCCACTCAGTAAAAACTCCTTCATAAGGTTCAGGTAAAATTTTTATAGGAGGTCCATAATTAGTCCACCAAGAATGAATCTAGGCAGGAAATTTCCTTTGCTGAAAAATTTGGGGGTTAAATTTTATGGACCAAGAATGTTTCTTTTGAGGATTTTCAGATAAGAAAACTTTTGAAAATGGTTCACCATAATCCCAATAATTGAATTGGTAAACATTTTTGTTATCATGAGGGAAGGTAAATTGCCTTTCCGCCATTGTACTAATTCCCCAATCAGAGGGCGAAAGAATTTTCTTGATATAGATTTTACTATAAGTATAAACTGGAATAGAATTATTCCTTTTAAAATGTTCAAACTCACAACTATCAGTTGCTTGCAAGAAAGACTCATAGAAGACTCTTGACTTGTGATGATGCACAGGAAAAAAGAAATTATTAAGATAACGATCCATGAGATACCAATGATCACTTTCCCATTGCTTATCCGAAATTTCAAGAATAAGAATGGTTTCATCATGATTATGTAAATCATAAGAGTCAACCTCATTTTCTTGTTCCACAATATTGGCATAGGATGATGCATGTGGGGCAGAAGTATCTGCTTCAAGTAATTTCTTGATTTTCTCGTAGTTTGGGTGCGATGGGTCAATAGCAACCCCTCCACTAGTCATGTTGCCTCCAATGACCCTATGAGAGTCATTTCTTCCTCTCCCTTTTCCCCTATTAAGGTTAGAGTAATTACCCCTAGATGGGAGCATCCTGCAAAAATTCACAAGTAAGAAAGTCCGGAAGAGAATTATTATCCCCTTTGATATAATTAATCTCAAAATCAAAAGGAGCAAGATGAGTTTGCCACCTAGAAAACATTTGTTTAAAAACATCATGTTTGAAATCTTTTTGAAACATTAATTTTGCAGCACTGCAATCAGTACGAATAAGAAATTTTTGATTATATAAATCATTTTGAAATTTTAAAACACATTTAACAATTGCAATAATTTCTTTAGCCATAATAGCATAATTTTTCTGGCTATTTTCCTATTTTCCATAATGAAATTTAAAAAAATATTCTTGTCTAGTCTGAAGATGGATTTGTTTTAAAATTCCACCAAACCCAATACCAGAAGCATCAGTTTCAATTATTTTTTCCCAAGTTGGGTTAGCTAGAAAAAGGCATAGTAACCTAGCTACTTTAGATTTTATTAATTTAATAGCATCAGTATGAGCTGTTGTCCATGGAGGAGGAGATTTTTTAAGTCTATCATATAAGATAGCAGTATCAAAAGCAAGATTTTGATAATAAGGCAGTATATAATTTAAACTACCAAGAAATCTCTGTAGTTGAGTTTTATCAAGAATTTCATCAGGAAATTTAGATGCAAACTCAATACTTCTATTGATAGGAATAATTTTCCCTTGTTCAATATCATGACCAATAAATCTAATCTTAGTTTGACATAAAACCATTATTGGTCGTGAAATGACAAGACCACTTGGTATTATGATTTGCTTAAAAATATGCAAATGTTTAAAATGTTGTTCCAAATTTTTGGAAAAAACTAAAATATCATCAATATAAACAATAATAAATTCATCATTCATAATATGTTGAAATTCTGAAGGAGCATTCTTCAGTCCAAAAGGCATAACATTCCATTCATAATGTCCTATGGGGACAGTAAAAGCAGTTTTATATCTATCAGATTCATCAATTTAAATTTTCCAATATCCTGATTTTAAATCAAAATTTGAAAATATAACAGCATCATGAAGTCTATCAAGTAAATCCTTTTTATTAGGGATAGGATATCTAATCCATTTTAAAACTTTATTTAAAGGTTTATAATTAATAACAAGTCTAGGGATTCCCCTTCCTTGTTCAGTATGCTTATTAACATAAAAAACAGACAACTCCATAAGGAACGAGAGACACGAATAAGTTTCTTTTCAAGTACAGAATTAATCTCTTTTTTACATAAAATAAGGTACTCTGAATTCATTTGACAAGGTCTAGCCTTTGTTGGAATATTTTCCTCTGAAAAATCATTTTCATAAGAGTAACAATATGTTTTTTCCTATTCCAAAAAGCATTTGGATGATCATTACAAATTTCAAGAGCAAATTGATTTTGAACCAGTCTGATCTTATCTTGAACTTTTGGATTTTCTAATTTTTCTTCTATATTATAAAAAGATATTTCTTTTTGAAGAAAATTGAGTTGCAAATTTTTTGCAAGAAGTAAATCTTGAACTTGATTCAAAAATTTTATTTTTGGGTCAGTTATAAACTGAAAAGTAAGATTAAGACATTTAAAAGAAGCCTTAATACCCTTAGCATCAATATGCGTAAGAGGCATAATTTTTTGAAGAAAAGGTGTACCAAGTATAACCTGGTTAGTTAAATTTTTAACCAATAAAAAAGTTGCAGGAATACAAGCTTTTTCTTGACATATATAAACATCAAGTAATTTATATTGAACATGTAAATTATGTCCATTAGCTGCAGAAACAGAGTGAGTAGTTTTATCAAAATACTTTGTAAGAATTATTCCTTCTTGAATACAATTAATATCTGCTCCTGAATCAATTAGAGCAATAAGATCTTTTTTTATAAAGTTTTCATCAATTAAAAGATTTATTTTAACATGCCATTTTTGCGAAGTTACTAACTTAAGATTCGCTAGCAAATCAGCATTATCATTAATACAAATGTTAGAGGATGAAATAATGTCTTCTTTAATTTTTTCCTTTTCTAAAATAGAAAGACGAGAGCAAATTAAACCGTTATCACGCTTTAAGCATTGAATTTCATTTTTTAAACTAACTACTTCCCTATTTAAATCACTAATGGTGATAGGAGAAGTTTTTAATTGTTTCGTATTTAATTGATTAATTAATTCAGAAAACATATAAGGTTTATCATTTTTTATATAAATAGAAGAATTATCTTCCTTACTACTAGATTCCTGTTTTTCAGTTTGACTATTAAAGCATTCAATAACTTTGGCCTTTAATTTAGTATCATCAATATTATATAATAAATCAACAATTTTTTCACTAGAAGTAAGAACATTTAATTCTAAATCCTGAAATTGGGATTTCAATTTATAATATTTTTCATTAGGATCACTAACAGTGCAGTTATTGCAACACGGTTTTTCTTTTTCTTCATTAGAAAGATCAATTAAATCATCAGATTCAATTTCATGAATTTCATTACTACTGCTAGTATCATCATTATCAGTGTTTTCTGAAGACTCATTTTCAGAATTTAATAAGACTTTAGCTAAAGATTTTTTGAGCTTATCATCTATATCAAGACTATTAATATTCTTTTTCATTCTACACTTATTAGAATAATGACCTTTCTTTCCACATGTATAACATGTAGGTATTTTCTTTTGGGGTACATAACCCTTCTTTTCATTTCTAGCTCTACGCTTAGCAGCATTTTTCTTATAATCTTCTGACTTATATTTCTTATAATATTCAAGCTTATGAGGTCTTTCTTTGTTTTTTCTTGTAGGTTTATCACCCCTTGAGGTACTAGGAACACTCATTCCAAATTGTTTGCAAAAATGACCTAATTGGGTCTTTTCAGTTAAATGATATTTTTTTAATTGATGATTCAATTTTATGTCATTACAAAGTGATAAGTCGTCTTCAATACATATGCTAATTAAAGAGCCGAATGTAAATTCATCCCAAGCAATACTATCAATAGTAGATCTATTCTTTATTATTTTCTTATTCCTTTATGCAAAAACAGAAGGTAAACCATCTATAAATTTAGATTTCCAATGATTGCTATTAGCATCGGGGAGACTCATTACTCTAGATAAGAAAACATCTTTATACCACCTAAATGAGGTGAGAGTAGACATCGCATATTTTGCAAAAGGGTCCTAGTGTTATCATAATTACTATTATATCTACTTGTAAAATGTTCCCAAATAGAAAAACATAATGTGTAAACAGCATTTTCCTGTACTTGACTATTATCAATTATAGTCGAATTATAGATATCATCTCTTTGGTCTTGAGTAAGATAATTATCCCACCATCCTTTTAGCTTACCAGAAAAACCAGCAACTATCATAGTGTAGATTCTTTTATCACTATTATCATTTTGTTTACAAATAGTAGAATACATAAGCATTCTATGAGCAGTATTATGAACTTGAAGATCTGTTTGACCGTCTATATTCCATTCATATATTTGTCTACCACTAAAAGTAATGGTTTCTGTCATTAAGGGTTCTTCAAAAAGAACATCCTGAGGAGTTGGCCTAGGGTACTAAAAACGGGTTTGGGTAGGGACACTCTGATATTTATTAGAATAATTTGTTAATTTATTAACCTTAATCTCAGATTGAGATTGGATGTACACAAAGTAATGGAGATATTTTTGTTACTGATTCTTTTTCTGTTTTCCTCGACATTTTATAGCCCAAACGACGTTGATTTTACTTTTCAAATAAGTTTTTTCCTTTTTTTTTTTATACGTACAAGGATTTCGTTAGCTAAAAGTAATGGAAGTCTAATCATCAATTACAAATCTGCCCAGCCCAATGGGGGTAAAAGTCACTAGATAAGCCTATCTATTATGGAAGGAACATAACAATTACGGTCACAAGGCATTAGGCCTCCCAAATTCATGAATTTAGCAATTCAATCGGTTACACGCTACCACATTTTTATTTATTGTAAAATTTAAAAATACTTAAAATTATTGCAAAATAGTAGAATGATTGTTATAAATAACTTTAACCAATGCATATGTTACCATTCATATATTCCCATTTTACTCTTCAATTATATATATATATATATATATATATATATATATATATATATATATATATATATATATGAGTAGAAATGACACTTTATTAATTTGCTTCTGAAATAAATTACTCTTTAGGGTTTTAGGCGATTAGGATTTAGAATTTAAAATTCAAACTTATCATTTTTAAGTTATGTCAATATTTTTTTTTAAATGTAGGGACCAACAGTATTCTATGGCTGAGCGTTTGTAAGTCTGAAACAACTAATGTTATCTACTCTTCATTTTTTTTTTTTTTATAAAAGTTATAAACTACAAGTGATTCATTTTTATTCTTCACTTTTATATGAGAACAGATGACATTATTGATTCATTTGTTACTCTTTTTATATGAGGACGGATGACATTATTGATTCATTTGTTACTCTTCACTGTTTATGAGAGGACAAATGACGTTATTGATTCATTTGTTACTCTTCACTATTTTTGGTTAATAATCACGGAAAAGACAATAATATAAAAAAAATCTTTAAAAAATTAGAGAGAATTTTATTAATTTCAATATAAATTATAAATTACAATCAAACTATATTTATAGAAAAAATATAATTATTATACAATTACTTTTTACACGTTATTATTTGTATAATACACAAAATTTAACATTATTTATAAAATAATCATTGATAACACTATTAACACCATAAATATCGGTGATACCATTTGTACAATACTATTCACTTGATACTATTAACAAAGTGTTGGTGGTACAAACTTTTTATATGAGGACAAATGACATTATTGATTCATTTGTTATGTTTCACTATTTATAACTTTTTATATGATTACAAACAACTCGTGTTTCATTTCTTACTCTTCACCACATGTGATTATTTTAAAAGGAAAATGGTGCAAATGGTGTTTAATATTTTTTTAAAATTTTAAATTCATCTTTATTATTTAAAATTAGTTAATTTAATTTTTTTTTTAAATAAATAAATTCATCTCTATAGTCTAAAATTAGCCAATTTAATTTTTATTATTTTTCAAAAAAATTTAATTTAATCCCTATTACTTTCGTATAAAATTTAAATTAGTTCTCGATGAATTGTGATAAAATTGAAATATTGTGAAAAACAATAGAGACTAAATTGATTAATTTTAAATAGTAGAGATGAATTTAAATTTTTGAAAAATAATATAAACTAAATTGACTAATTTTAATCAATATAAACAAATTAAAAATTTT
The DNA here is from genome assembly GCA_037974665.1 of Ehretia macrophylla. NCBI lineage: Eukaryota > Viridiplantae > Streptophyta > Magnoliopsida > Boraginales > Ehretiaceae > Ehretia > Ehretia macrophylla. The sequence continues at coordinate 40,991,116 of CM075767.1, forward strand.
AAAGAAAAATAGAGACAATTTTTCCTTATTTAAAATAAATAACCGGTTACGTTATGACTTTCGTTATCAAATCGGTTATCATATTTCAGAGCACTCACTAAACTTGCAATTGCCTTTAGCTAAAGATAGATGGATCATTACATCTAGGGCAAAATAAGTAATTTAATATTGGAGGGATTAAGATTTAATTATGGGAGCTTGTTGATAATAAAAAAAAGAAAAAAAAAAAGAAATGAGTGGGGAGGGGCGTAATTTCTTTAAGGTATCTAATACTTAGATATCAAAAAAAAAAAAAAAAAAAAAATTGGAAGCTTGGTGGGATTCGGGCTCGCCTTGGTCCCTCCTCCCCCTTACTTTTACCCTTGTTTTCATCCTCATGTGTTATTTCAATATAATACCGGCTTTGCCTCTAATGATTTAAAAATAAATAAATAAATAGAAAAAGCGTTGTTCATAATATTTGGATGTGACAAGGCCCAAAGTCTAAAAAGATGAAATGATAAAGTTCCACGTTGGGCCAACATGATTGGTTAAGCACAGGCCCAAGGGACGGCTAAATAAAGGACTCGACTAAAGGCATGATTGGGCCCATTGACCAATTCAATGTGATCAAGAAAATCCCAACCAAATTGAGATTAAATCAATCCACTGATTAACCACATGCCTAAGAGCTCGGGTAGTAGGGGCAACTCCTATGTTCATTGTGGGATAATCCCGCTCCCCTCAATAGAATTCTGGACACCATCACTGTCTATACAAGGGCCATTTCAGTGCCCAAAGGAGGTAAGCTATTCTCGACTAACATATATTCACTTTACTTTTTAAGTTTATTTAAAACTTTTTTAGTTCTCGTAATTGACTTAAGTATCAGAGGAAAATCTCAAGCATTACCTTAAGTTCTTCATTTTTGTAGGTGTTTAGTTTGAATTTTTTATCTGCTTGATTCGAGAAAGTGGGCTTAGCTCTACACAAATTCGACCTTAACAGGATGAAAGATGATTTTAAATTTCAATGGCTTCTCCGGACAATTATTTTTTAAAAACAATTGCAGTTAACTCGTCATGTCGGCATATTTAGCAAGTCTACAAAAACCAATTGGCAAGGCACGTAATGTTTCTGGAGGTGACTTGGCTTTTATGCTTCAGACCACGAATCTTTCTTTGCCGTATACAGTAATGATAACGTAAGCACAAGAAAAGCAATAACAGGAGACAGATTGTTAAATGATTATCTTATATAAAAATTTAAATTTTTATAAATAAGTTTATTATATTATTTATTATATTCAACACGTCCTCACAAATGTAGACGAAGTTAGTTTTTGAGTCTTGCACTCTGATACCATGTTAAGATAATTGGAGTTTCATCTTAAATTCAATGATGTTAAGTGAAGTAACCCAAGATCTTATAAGGTGGTCTAAGAATTTATGATTTTTCTACGTAGGAAAAATGTATATTCTAACACTCCCCCTCATGTGTAACTTGATTTAAGAGGGGTCACACGGGGAAGAGATTGAACTGGAAGATTGAATTATATATGTGAAATAGATTGAACACACGTGGAAAGGTTAGCACATGAAAGATTGAACACGCGTGGGATACATGCAGAAGAAAAATAAGACTAGACCATAGACTTACCTCTGATATCATGTTAAATAACCACATCATCTAAAAGTTTAAACTTCTTTTAAAAAATTTATTATATTATTTATTATTTTCAACACATAAATAAAATACATAACGGGAAAGGCATGAAGGCTTTCACTTGTTGAATGTCGCATAAATTGATGAAGAAGATGATTTTTATATCTGTTCTAGGATCTTACTGATTCTTTTTCTTGTTGATATCACTTTCCAAAATTTTAACTCCTCTAAATGTCGAGGATAAACGTCTTAGAGTAACAAATTAGCATTTCTTTCAAATGTGTTGTACTCGAGTGAAGTGTGGGGATTTTACTTTTTGTTATATATCACCATCTATGTGGTATAATTTTTTCTTTACCTTTTATTTGGATAACACAAGCATCCATTTATGTACTTGGAATCATCTTTTCTTTACATCTTATTTGAGAAATGTCACATTACTCAATTCTCTTTGAGTAAATGAGTCCCGTTTTCATATGATATATATTAGCCAGCTAAAATAATTAATAAGAACTGAAATTTGGAAAAAATAATTTAAACAAGTTTGGATTTGGTTTTATAGATTTTAATGAGTATTCGACCTGTTACAATTCCTAAGCTTATTAATTAAGCATTCATGCAAAAAATAATAAATGGACAATAGAAATAGGGTAAGTATCTAAAATTTCTCTATTATACAATTGCGGTGATTCATAGTGCTTTGTACAGTAGAAATCGTCCCTTATGATAAAATTTTTTGTGCCATGTCCAATTCTTACAATACAATGACTAGTGATAAAGTATTATCAATATTTATGCATAGTATTACTCTTAACAAAGAGTTCTTGAAAGAAGATTTAAAAGAACCATAATTAATAATAGTGTCTTGTGTTGAGAGAACATAGACATATGTTGACAAAGCAACTGTTGGTGTTATAAAATTAAAACCTTGAAACAAGTGAGCAATAGCCTAGCTGAAATTTATTAGGCTCTATCAAACTACGAGGGTCACCGTATAGTTTTCATTCATTCACCACTAATTGGAATTAGGTGGAACAACTCAAAATCTTATAAGTCTTGAAGTTTTTAACTTTTCGATGTGTGACGTGTATTATATTCTAATAATATCTGTTAAGTTTCCATAGTTTCTTATTTTTCCCTTTTCTTTCTTCTTTTCCTAATGCCCTTTCTTTTTCCTTACTCTCTCCTTGTTCCTTCTCCCTCGACTATGCCTGGTCGCCAAACAACTCTTGCCACCCCCGATCCCCTCCGGCTCTTTTCTGACAAAAAATAATTATATAGCTAATAATTCCTTCGAGGATGAAATATGTTGAAATTAGCATTTCTTTTTTATTATTATTATTATTATTATTATTATATTTTTTATAGTAGAGGTTGAAACTCTAATTTAAACACAAAACTACTGATTAAAATAGGTGACTATTTAGTCATTTCACCTAACTCTTAAGTGTTTGAAAATAGCATTTTTCTTGCCAGGATTTTGACAATTTGCTTTGGCACATGATCCTCGTCTCCTCTAATTACTAATCTCCTTCCTATACAATTCATAGACCTAGCTTAAAGAAACCACATCTCAAGAAATGAAGGATGTACCAATAACAATAAAAATATAGAAAAGTGTGTTAATTGTGTATTTAACTTTTGGGTATATTCTAATCCACCTGAGTTAGAAGACTAGCAATAAACCTTTGAATGTTTACACGTGAGGAATGGGTTGAAGACACCACTTTTTTAAATGTAGTGGTGTGACTTATGATCATGATATTAGAACTTTATTATTAAAAAAGTGTTTAGTTTAAGTTTTACCAGTACTATATCATTTTCTTTATCGCATGCTAAAAGTGTATGGTTTGCATGTAGTTGTCGTCTTGGAACCATAACACATCTAGCTAGGCTTTGTATTTTGTAAAATTAAGTTGCTTACAAAACGAAGCACGCCTCTGGAGGGGTTTCTAGAGACACTCCAGACTTCAAAGTAGTACTTCATTTCCAAAGGACAATGAAAAACAAAAGCTTTTAAACAAAATATAATTCAAATCCCATAATGACAATACAAAAACAAAATCTAAGATGTAAACATAATCTCAATATTTATTTCATAACTTCTTGTTCCTTCGTTGGAGATTATCGAGCTAAAACAAACACAAGTACATACTATTTATCTTCACTATTGATTTAATCTATACCTAATTACCAGAAAAAAGTAGGCAGACGTTGAGTAATTAATACTTCCAGAGGATTTGTCTTAGGCAACGTAAGGCCTTGGCCTTTTTTCATATCCACTGGCAAGTCTGATGATGTTGTAAAATTAAACCCTTGAAGTAAGCGAGCGATAGTTAGATGCGCCACTCACAATGCATATACAATTCCTGGACAAGATCTCCTTCCAGAGCCAAAGGGCATGTACTCAAAATAATGTCCATAAAAATCTACCTCTGCATAGGTTGTCAGGAATCGATCTGGTTGAAACTCATTAGGTTCTTGCCATATACGAGGATCACGGTGTAGCTTCCATATATTCACCAACAAGTGAGTGCCTCTAGGGACAAGGTAACCATCCACATTGCAATCTTCCATGGCTTGGTGTGGTACTGAAAGGGGTCCTGGTGAATATAAGCGAAGTGTTTCTTTAACAATAGCTTGGAGGTAACTTAAATTCTCAATATCAGATTCTTCAGCCCATCTATCTCTACCAATTTTGTTATCTATCTCTTCTTGAGCTCGTTTCATAACATGTCTATTATTCAGCAATAGAGACATGAGCCATGTGAGAAGAATGAGTGAGGTGTCTGCACTTGCTACAATAATATTCTGCAGCGTGACAAGACTAGAGAGTCAGAGAGAAGCATAACTGGCAAAGAACATTAATATAGAGAAAACTTCTTGCTTCGACCAACTAAATGATCGAGTGTGGGTGTAATGACCACATCTCATGTGTTACGGTTAAATTATCAGCTAGTTGAACATGAGTCCAACTCTAATAGAAAAGTCCTATCTACAAATAGATAAATCTAAAAGAACAAAGTAAAAGAAAAGAAAGAAAAAATTTAACAAGTACATTAGCATTCTCCTAGATTACTCGATATCGTACTTGACCAAAAATATAAGTTCATTAGTAACGTGTAATAAGGACAAGAAAAAGTATCATTTGATCACATACCATTACTGTTGCCTTGATTATGGTTTCGCGGGTATAGCCATATGTGATTTTGTTATCGATGACTGAAAGCAAAACATCTATGAAATCTTGGTCCTTGTTGTCCTCGTTCTTCGATCTCCTCTCGGCATGTTCATCTACCCAACTCTGGATGATAGTGTCCAGCTCTTTCGAAATGCACTTCATGTTCTTAATACTCCCATTAAAATCGATCCATCTTAATAATGGAAATGGAATCTGATCGGACACTGCAAATTCCCCTGCTGCATACATGAACTCCTTTATAAGTCTTCTAAACTGTTTAGCTTCTTCATCTTCTCCACCATTCACAGAATTCATATATCTGTTCCCAACTCTTGTCTTCACTATTATATTCAAAGACAACTGCTGGAACCATTTACTAATCACCACCTTTGCTGGAGTACTATCACCATTATTGTTTTTCTTCTCTACAACCGAGTACAACTCTTTCATGCTTTCTCGTATCTCAGAAACTCGAAGATGCTTCAGTGTCTCCAGCCTCTTAGTAGAGAGTACTTCGAGCAAAACTATCTTTCACATTTCACGCCAGTAAGCACCATAAGGTGCAAACCCAAATGCCGCATAGTTGTAAGCGATATATTTACCTGTACTAGAAGGCGGACGTGTCGCGAAAGCCTTGTCATTGCTGGTGAAACATTCTTTTACAGCTTCCCTGCTGCTAATCACGAGTGCACGGTCTGCGCCAAGCAGAATAGAGAAAATTGGACCCATTTTATCAGCCAAACTCCCTAATTTCCGAGGCACCGAGTCCTGGCCTCTTAATAAATGAAGGTGGCCTATAATTGGCCAAGCACCTGATGGTTCTCGGGGTAACTTGCTCTTTTTACTCTTCGGGCCATGAATCTTTCTCTGCCATAGATAGTACAATGTTAACGTAAGCACAAGACAAGCAATAACAGGAGAGAGATGAATAAAATCCATAACGAGAAAGGAGTGAAGGCTTTCACTTGTTGAATGTGGCGTAAATTGATGGAGAAGTTGAGATATTTATGTATGAACCAGGTGGTTATGTGCTGATTCTTTCTCTGTTTCTCATTCTGCTTTTCCCTAAGGCCACACGTTGTTGATATTTGTTGGTGTTGGGTTAACTAACCCAATACAAGAGTGAATGAGAAATTGATATAATAATGAAGCCATTGTGTTGAAGGAAATTGAACCGTTAGAAGAATATAAGTAATTGAAAACGGTTGAGAAGGACCGGTCGAGTCTGTCGGTTGAATGAGTTGATCGGCTAGATTGACCGACTGAATTAGAGAAGACCAAGCGAACCAGCAATTAATTGAGCTGGTCAACCGGCCAGGTTGTCTGACTAGAACAAAAAGGCACGAACGAGCAAGCTAGACGAGCTGGTCATCTGGCTGGCTCGCCCGACTCATGTGTACAAATTTTCAACGGAATTTTATATCCAAGCTTCACGTCTCTTCGTGAATGGATTCTTTGCTATATCTTCAAGTCTATAAATACCAGGCAATAAGCGTTCATTTGTATCAGATTTCTCCAGAGCATTGCATTAGAAAACGTCTTTTGCATTTCATAAACTTTATCAAAGAGAGAGATTCAAGCTTTTGAAGATTCGCATTTTCTTACAATTTGGAGTGCTCATAATGTAAGAATTTCACAGTTGAATCTTGGAAGACAATCGCCAAGAGTCCGTAAGCACCGTACCGGGACAATATTGTTTTAAGAAAACTGATTCCATCATACCTCAGTGATTTATCTTTGAAGTTTTTTTCTGCATTATTCAAGTAAGTTCTTAATTCTAAATTTAAGTTTCCTTAATCTTTTTCTGTTCATATTGATACACAACCAGATTACATGTGAAAAATACATGACTCAGATCACTTATCCTATTCCTTCTGTTTTGATCTTAACTACATGTGTAATTACATGGTTTAGATCATTTTCTGTTGTTGGTCCCTTCATGTGTTTGTAGATTATACAAATTACTTTGCTTTGGTCATTATGCCAACTTTCCCAAGAATATTACTTTCTAGAAATTTAACTTCTTCAAATATCTTGGATAAAATTCTTAAAATATCAACCAACATTTTTTTTTTTGTTTTCAAATGGAAGATATTAATGCGGGGTCCTACTTACCCATTTTGTCATTTTCGTTACTTTCCAAAAATTTAACTTCTCTAAATATCTTGGATAAAATTCTTAAAATATCAACCAACATTTCTTTTTTTGTTTTCAAATGGAAGATATTAATGAGGGGTCCTAGTTACCCACTTCGTCTTTTTCATTTTGGACAAAGTTCATTTGTCGTCTTCGATCACGCATGTTGGATTATTTATGTGGTAGCATCTTTCTTTGCCTCTTATGTGATGAAGCAAGTATGCAACGTTCCTCATTTTTTTGAATAATACCGATATTTGAGTAGGGCTGCAAATATATTGCTGGTCATAAATACACATGAAGAAAATGAAAGAAGCTCGTTCTTGGTTTCCCATGTCTAAACGCCGTCCTATATAGTATTGGATTATGGATCGTTATCTTATGTTATCACGAAGTAACAAAGAGGAGATTTCAAGAATGCTACACAACACTAGGGTTGGTGTTGGTGGATCTTAACCAAAGGGACAAACTTCGTCTCAATTTGAAGATGGTTCCATACCTCGATAAAGGTAGAACAAAATTATATATACATTTATTTTTTGAAGAAAATAAAAGTGGTAAGATCACTTGAGTTAATCCAATGTAGAGTGAATGAGAAATTGAGATTCTGAGTTAATAACTGAACAAGAATTGACCAGTAAAGTTGATTGACTAAGACAGTCGAGTTGGTTGACTGGCAGAGTCACCGACATTTCCAGAGAACTGTCACCAACTTGGTCGATCGGCTTGTCTAGTAGGTTATGGTTGTAGGACGATCGACTTCCTCAACTGTCCTTTCTAGTGGGCAAAGGACGAGAGTCGGACAAGCTGTTCGACCGACTTCCTCGACCAACTTTTCCAGAGAATACCAACAAGGAGATTTTTCTTTCAAAATTCATAACTCTTCATGAATGGATATATAGCTACCTCTTCAAATTCATAAATTCCAGGATTTCAGAACTCTTTTTGAGTTAATTTTTTTCGAGATAATTGCGTAAAACTCTTTTATTGCAAATCATAGCAATTAATGAGAGAGATTCAAGCATTTAGAGGTTCACCATTCTTCACGATTTGGAGTGCTCTTTTTGTGAAATTATACTGTTAAACCTTGAAAAACAATGGCCAAGAGACCGTAAGTACCGTAACGGGACAATATCATCTTAAGGCCTTGGTGATGCGGAACATGATTCAAAGGAGTTGATGAAAAAGATTGATAAAATCAAACCCAAGAAGAAGAACAAATAAATCTTCATATTTTTCTTATGTTATGAATAGTATTGTTTTGTTATGAATAGTATCATTTTGTTTGTTTTATCCCACATAGGAAGTTTAGCAAATTTTAAGGTCTAAGAGCTCCTATAAATAGATAGCTCCCCAAGCTCATTTAACACACCTCAATCAATACAAAGCTAGTATTGTATACTTTCTCTCTAGCATTTTAGAGTTGTAATATTTAAAGTTTTTCCTTGTATGAAGGACGTTTTGCTAGAACAAATCTAGTGTTTCGCTTCCGTTCTGCGTCAATTGGCACCAGAGCCAAGTTCGAGAGTCCTAGTTTAGAGGGTTGTAGTTGTAAATGAGTTGTATGCTTTGCACTTGCCACTAATAGTGGACCTTGTGCATCAGAAAGCTTGATTGTTCAATTGAGTCGTATGCTCTGCACTTGCCACATATAGTGGATCCTGTGCATCAAAAAACTCGACCGATTAAATTACAAACCTATAAGTAGGAGAAGATGGCGTCCAAGAACAACAATGACAGTGGAGATAGTGGTAACGTCGACATCAACATTGCTGGTAGCAGCCATAGCAGAGGCGAAGGCGGCCATCCTATTAACGATGATCGAGGGATGGAGGCCCTTTGGGCGGCGATACAAGCTCAAGAAGAAAAGGTGACCCGTGAACTCCGAGAGATTCGCGACATCCTTTCCAACTTAAGCCTAAACGCCAACATGGCTCGTGACGATGGTGGGATCAACCGTGCCAGAGAAGATGCTCGTGGCCAACCTATCAATCAACACGGCCTTGCAATTCGTCATAGGCAACCAGCCTATGGAGATGAATCTGATGAAGAGCTCCTAAACTACCGAGGAATCAACCAAGCACAACCACGAGCTAGAAATCAAGCACAACATCCTCATCAACATGGTTTTGCTTGACATCGCAGACCACCAACATATGAGGAGGAATCTGATAGTGACGAAGAAATAAATCAAACGTATCAACATGCACCCAGGAGAGGACAAGGCTTTGATGAATATCGTCCTAAAGCCAACATTCCCAACTTCAATGGCGATCTTAATATTGAAGCATTTCTTGATTGGTGCTATGAAGTTGAAAAATTCTTTGACATGATGGATGTACCGGAGAACAAACAAGTAAAACTAGTCACCTACAAATTAAAGTGCGGTGCAGCTGCTTGGTGGGACACCTTGCAAAACAATAGAAGGCGACAAGGAAAGGCACCCGTTCTGACTTGGAGAAAGATGAAACAACAACTGAAAGGAAGATTTCTTCCTCCAGATTATGAACAATACTTGTTCCAACAATACCAAAACTGTAGCCAAGGTCATCGATCAATGAGAGAATACACTGATGAATTTATACGCCTTACTGCTAGGTGCAATATATCAGAGTCGGAGGAACAACAAACATCACGATACTTCAACTGCTTGAAATTTTCAATCCGGGAAATGATGACATTAGTTCCAATATGGACCGTTGATGAAGGTTACAACATGGCATTAAAGGCAGAAATGCTTTTGGCTCGTCCTTCCACTCGACAAACTCCTTTTGTACCAGTCCTTTCAAATCCTGATAGAGGCAAACAAGTTGCAGAAGAAGCAACTCGTCCTTCTACTCACAATATTGGCACTAGCAATCAAGGAGTGGCCAAATAAATCAGACAGGCGTTGAATACCACCCAACCCAATAATCCATATGCTAGGCCAACCATTGGAAAATGTTTCAAATATGGAGAACCTGGTCATCGTTCCAATGAATGCCGAGCTCGCAAGTCTGTCAATCTAGCAAACTATGATAATGAGTGTGATGAAGAAGTTGAGTACAATAATGATGATGACTTGGAGGATGCTGAAATTGTAGACAAAGATGGAGAACAAGTGACGTGTGTCATTCAACGATTATTGTACACCCTGAAACAAGAAGACTCATCCCAGCTCAAACGCATATTTCATTCAAAATGCAGTATTCAAGAGAATGTATGCAACCTTATTATTGACAACGGGAGCTGGGAGAATATTGTTTCAAGAGCTTTGGTGAATCACTTGAAGCTACCTACAGAACCTCATCCAACACCGTACGAGATTGGGTGGGTCAAGAAAGGACTTTCAATAAAGGTCACAGAGATGTGCAAAGTTCTTATTTCTATCGAAAAATCTTACCAGGATGAAATCATGTGTGACGTAATTGACATGGATACCTGTCATATTCTACTTGGGCGACCATGGCAATATGACGTTGATGCAACTCATCGAGGAAGAACAAATGTCTACTTTTTCTGGTGGAATGGAAAGAAAATAGTAATCCTCCCAACCAACAAAGATCGACCCAAAACTTCTAAAGTAGATGGGAAGTCTTTCCTTATTATGGCAGATTCTGAAAATGAATTCCTCAAAGAATCAAATAAGACCGGAGAAACTTTTGCTCTTGTAGTCAAAGGAGAGGAATCGCATGAAGAAGAAGTCCCAGAGAAGGTACAACACATATTGGAAGAATTTAAAGAAATGATTCCGAATGAATTACCTGATGGACTTCCACCAATGAGGGACATCCAGCATCACATTGACTTAGTCCCAGGAGCAAGTTTGCCAAATCTACCTCACTACCGGATAAGCCCAAAGGAGAATGAGATACTAAAAGAGAAGGTAGAAGAATTAATGCGCAAGGGGCATATTAGAGAAAGTATGAGTCCGTGTGCAGTATCAGCTTTGTTGACACCCAAGAAGGATGGAAGCTGGAGAATGTGTGACACCCGAGAATTTCACCCTAAATTTATTATAATCGTTGCATACTTATGTGCGCATTTCTACGTGCATCATTTTTTTTGTTTAATTGTTTTTATTGTGGGTCACTATTCATAAAATTTTTGACTGTTCCGAAAGCTTGATTTTAAATTTTTCCTAGGTCACTCGACATTTAAAAGGAACCAAGAAATTTTCATTTTGAACTTTCGAGCTTAGGAGTATGCGTTTGAAAAATAATTTCCGTGAGCCTTGAATAGTGTTACGTTAGAATAGTGATAATATTTAATTAGAAAGCAATTGTAATTGCAATTAGCCTTAATTGATCAATATTTGAGACTACAAAGCTTAGGAAATTAATGATATGCAACATATAAAACAACTAACTCAAAAAAATTAAAAGGCACATAGCATTTTAGTCATAAAAACAAATTCAGAAATTCCATCCTTGTCCCTCCTGCTGGCCGTCCACTTCAAGGAGGAAAAGAGAGATTTTTGCTTCTTCATCCAAGCACTTTGAGCTCTTAGTTTGATCTTGGGAGGTTATTGAGCAACTTAGGACCTTCAACAAAGCTTCTACATCTTCAAAATTGTGAGGGAGTCTTACTTGTTTGAGTTTAAAGTTTGTTTGCATATGTTCAAATTTATTGAATTGTCAATTATAACAAAATATCTTGTGTTGAATGCTTCCTATGAGTTATTTAAAGCCTCTAGAGCTAACTTTTGTGGTGTGATAACAAATTAAACGGTTGAATGTTGAGATTGATCAAAGAGACGATGAATAGTGCCTAAAACTAGGGTTTTGAGAAAATTTGATAATTGACTTGAATTGATGCCTCAATTAGGTGCTCTAGACCCTAGGGAAGGTAATTGAAAAGCCACGTTAGGTTGAATCACCCGAATTCGAACTTTAGTGCATAAATAGCTTACTTTAAAAAGGGGGTTTTGCACGTTAGGCAATCCGGGCAAATTTGGGCATCGATTTGGGTATTCTTGAGCTAAGGAAGCACCTTTGGTGCTTTCGTTTCGCGAAATTGGGGTTCGGTTAGTATGGCTATAGTTCAAACCCGTTCGGGGCCTTCCCGAACTTTTGCTTCAAAAATGAGTTTTAGTGACTTTAAAGGGTACCTTTAAGCTTAATTAGGAATATAGAAAGATTAGGGTAGGATTGAGGATCTCGAACTATGCTTAGGAGAAAGAAAGCTCGATTAAAGAAAGGGGAAAAGTAGCTTTTAGCCATTTTAGTTGCAATTGGAACTTGTTGTGTGTTAGTAGTGCCTTGCATAGAATATTTAGGATGTATTTAAGTTATTTGAGTAGATTATTGGAATTAATTATGTTGATTGTTTTCTTTTGGTATCTATTAGTTAATATCTTGCATATATGAGCTTTTATCGTGCATGTATGTGAGGGCGGCCTACTTTGTCGTCCCTCTTACGTGTTATGTGATATTATTGCTTGTTTGTGACTTGTTTTGGGTTGCGCAACCTATATCGGACATGGTAGCGTCGAGAAACACGGGCGGCATCGGGCTTGCCGTGCTCCCTCGACTACCATGGTGCCTATTCCCTTCTCGCTGAGGCATACTCCACTACCCCAGAGGCGTGGTTCACCTGCTGGGCATGGACCTACCTCGGGAGAAAGGGTCGTAGGATCGGGATACATCCGGAGTATCCCAAGTGTGGTGTTTGGGTTTTGCCGGCATAATCGTGATACTCGTGGTTCGTGGCTCGTGATCGAAGACTTGGAAGTGGAACCGTATCCTTTTTAAAGTGATTAATAGTTTGATTTATTGTCTTGATGGTTATGTGTCTTGTATATATGTTTACTTGTGTTGCATATCATATTGCACGTTTACATGCTGCATCACCTCCCTCGCTGGGCAACTTTGTTGCTCACTCCTCATCTAAAATGTTTCAGGAGAAGCTGAGGTGAATCCCCGGCTATTAGAGGTAGAAGAAGAGGAAGAAGTTCAAGTAGATCAGAATCAGTGATCTTGTGTGCTGAGGTGGATTTTATGTGCTTCTTATGTGGAGTTCTTGGTGTTAATGTATTTTGAGACCATAGAGTCTTGTATATATATGTCTAGTAAATGTGTATTAAGAGTTTAAGAAAGTTGTTGGATTGTAATAATGAATTCTAGACTTTATTTTTCTCTTGCATGCTTGGAGTGTTTGTAGACCTTCATATGGAACTTAGAAGTTTATTGTAATTAACTACTTATAACTAAAATCAACTTATCTCGCATGCTTGTGTGCTTTAGTGGAAAATTGTTGCTCCAAGGCTCGGATGGCCTTGTGATTGTGTTTTGGCTTCGGAGTTATTGTGGATAAGTTGTTGCTTTTAGTTCGGATGTCTTGAATGAATGTTTGCAGGTATCAGTTTGTCCTTGGTACAGAGGAGACTCTGTCCGAGTGACGGGTCCGAGCCTGACTTAGCGTGGGGTTGGGTTCGGGGCGTGACACCTTAAGTGGTATCAGAGCTACTAGAATGCTTGAAGCCGGGTTAAATTCTTTGGCATGTGGGTAGAGGTCTATATGCGGAAGTGAATTATGTGAATATGTAAATGTTAAATTGTTTAAGTACTTAGATATAAGACATGTTAGCATGAAAAAGAAGGATAAAGCTTAATATGATAAGAATATGAAAAGTTAGTATTGATTGTTGTTAAGTGTTTTATGTGTTCTTATGTGAGTAAAATGTTTGAAAACAATGTGTAAATTATCTTGCATAGTTTATTTGCCTATTATAATATGATGTTCTTCTAGCATTGTGATGAGGAGACGGGGTAGACCACGGGGTGAGCCGGATGAGGCTCCTAGACAGAATGTACCAGGGCAGGATGCTGGGGCAGCTGGGAATGTACAGCAAGGTCAGGAGCCGAGCACTGCCCAGATTTTAGATACTATGGCTACTGCGATGAATACCATAGCACAGTTTGTGGTTCAGCAGGGTACAGCAGGTACCGGCAGAGGTAATCAGACTGCCAGAGCAGAGGGCAGTGGTACTGCGGGAGATAACTTATTTGATAAATTTCTGCATCATGGAGCATACAGTTTTTATGGTGAGCCTAATGATATGAAAGCAGAGTTGTGGCTGAGTAAATTCGAGAAAGTTGCTGTAATACTTGAGTGTGACGATGAAAGAAAGATCAACTGTGCTACATTTTTAATGGAGGGTGATGCCGAGGCTTGGTGGCGCACTATTAGAGAAAAATGGGATGCTGAGAGGGTTCAGCATGTATGGGCTGATTTTGTTCGTGAGTTTCGGGATAAATATGTTTCGGTTGTAGCCCGTGAGAGGCATCAGGATGAGTTTATAGCTTTGAAACAGGGGAACATGACTGTAGACCAGTATGAGGCTACCTTTACGAGACTATCTCGATATGTGCCAGCTTTAGTTCAGCCCGAGGATGTGAAAATTCAGAGATTTATTACAGGGTTGAGGAGTGACATCATGCTTAACTTGTCTTCACAAGATTATCCGAGCTATGCTGCAATAGTTCGGGCTGCATCGAGATATGAGAAACGTAAAGCAGATGTGTTAGCTCAGTCTAGTCAGTCAAGCAAATGGCAGTTTCAGTCTCAGAGTCAGGGTTATCAGAGGCAGACTCAGCAGCCTAGGCAGACCCAGAGCTACCCAGGACCAGTTCAGGTACAGTCACAGCCGAGACCAGCTCAGAGCCAGCCACAGGGACAGTCGCAGACCCGACCAGTGACTGCTAGATCTCAGCAGGGCAGTTCTGCCACATCTACTTATAAGACCCCTACAGGAGGATCTGCTGCTAGGAAGAATTTACAGTGTACTCATTGCAATCGTAAGGGTCACACAGAGGCTGAGTGTTGGAGGAAACTAGGCCGTTGCACGGGCTGTGGTAGTGATCAGCACAGAGTTAGGGATTGTCCCAAGTTTAGAGGGGGTCAAGGTGAGACTTCAGGCCAGGGTGCCCAGACTAGAGCTTCAGGAGCAGCTACCGTACCGCGAGGTCAGGCACGGGTATTTGCACTTGACCAGGAGGAGCTTCCAGAGACGACAGTGGTGGTGGAAGGTACTTTTCTTATTAATAATCAGCCGGTAGTAGTTTTGATTGACACCGGGGCTACACATTCATTCATTACACCTGCATGTGCACAGTCTGCTACATTAAAAGTTGATAAACTGCCGTATGTGATTGAAGTAGGTAATCCAATGGGAACTAAATTTGTTACGGAGTCTGTATGTAAGGATTGTAATATTTGCATTGAAGGTTGCATGTATCCTATTGATTTGATTATCATGCCATTTCGGGACTTTGAGGTTATCTTAGGGATGGATTGGTTGGGGCGATATTATGCATGTTTGGACTGTAGGAGGAAAGTTTTGACTTTAGAAGTACCTAACCAACCTGTTATTAAAGTAACTGGGAGTCGGAAGTCTACTGGGACTCGTATTATATCATCCATTAAAGCTACTAAAATGTTGAGTAAAGGCTATGATGCATACTTAGCTTATTTAATTAATCAGCCTGGAGATAAATTTAAATTGAATGAAGTACCTGTTGTAAAAGAGTTTCCGGGGGTTTTCCCTGAAGAGTTGTCTGGGTTACCACCTGATAGGGAGATTGAATTTGTGATTGACCTGTTGCCGGGAACTAGTCCTATCTCGAGAACCCCATATAGAATGTCTTCCCCTGAGTTACAAGAATTGAAAATTCAGCTTCAGGGTTTGCTTGAGAAAGGTTTCATTCAGCCTAGTTCGTCACCGTGGGGTGCTCCCGTGTTATTTGTGAAAAAGAAAGACGGTACACTACGTTTGTGTATAGATTATCGGGGTCTGAATCAGGTAACGGTGAAAAACAAATATCCTTTGCCTTTAATTGAGGAGTTGTTTGATCAGCTACAGGGTGCTGTTGTGTTTTCGAAATTTGATTTGAGGCAGGGTTATTACCAGTTGAGGATCAGGAAAGAGGATGTACCTAAGACTGCATTTAGAACTAGGTACGGCCATTATGAGTTTGTTGTTTTACCATTCGGGTTGACAAATGCTCCAGCCGCTTTTATGGATTTGATGCAGAGAGTATTTCGACCCTATCTTGATCAATTTGTGGTGATTTTTATTGATGACATATTAGTGTACTCTAAATCTGAGTCAGAGCATGAAGAGCATTTGAGGATTGTACTTAAAACCCTGCAAGAACACAAGTTGTTTGCCAAATTTAGCAAATGCGAATTCTGGTTGAAACAGGTTGCCTTTTTAGGTCATATCATTTCCCAGGAGGGAATATCTGTTGATCCTGCTAAAATTGATGTAGTCATGTCGTGGAAAAGACCTGAAACTGTCACGGAAGTCCGTAGTTTCTTGGGATTAGCGGGCTATTATAGGCGATTTGTTAAAGATTTTTCAAAGATTGCAGGGCCTTTGACTACTTTAACTCAGAAGAAAACTGTGTTTAATTGGGATGATAAATGTGAAGCTAGTTTCCAGGAGTTGAAAAAGCGACTTACCACTGCACCTATCCTTGCTTTGCCTGAGGGAACCGAGAACTTGGTAATTTATAGTGACGCTTCGAAAGAAGGGTTAGGTTGTGTTTTGATGCAAAATGGTAAAGTCATAGCATATGCCTCTAGGAAATTGAAACCATATGAATTCAATTATCCTACCCATGATTTAGAGCTTGCAGCTGTTGTCTTTGCTTTGAAGAAATGGCGGCATTATTTGTGGGGCAACAAATTTGAAATATTTACTGACCATAAAAGTTTGAAATATTTGTTTTCTCAAAAAGATTTGAATATGAGGCAAAGGCGTTGGCTAGAATTGTTAAATGATTATAACTGTACCATTAGCTATTTGCCGGGAAAAGCTAATACTGTTGCAGATGCACTGAGCCGGAAAGCTTCTGTGTCTAGTTTGATAATCAAAGATTGGGAGATTGTGGAAGAACTGTGTTTATGGAAACCGAAAGCTTCTAAATCAGGTATTCAATTTGCTAGTTTACAAATCAAATCTTTATTGCTATCTAGAATCAGAGAAGCGCAACAATCAGATTCTCAGCTATTGAAGCTTTTAGAGAAGTCAAAAGGGGGAGAGTCCGATTTTAAGATGCATGATGATGGGCTTCTCAGGTACAGGAACAGAATTTGCATACCTAGTAATTCGATTGTGAAAGATGAGATTCTTGCTGAGGCTCATGCTTCTAAATATACAATTCATCCTGGAAGCACAAAAATGTATAGAGATTTGAAACAGAATTTCTGGTGGAACAACATGAAGAGAGAGATAGCTGAGTATGTAGCTAAATGTTTGACTTGTCAGAAAGTTAAGGCAGAGCATCAGAGGCCAGCAGGATTGTTGCAGCCGTTGGAGATTCCGGTCTGGAAATGGGACCAGGTTACTATGGATCTTGTGTCGGATTTACCGAGATCACCACGAGGTAATGATTCGGTGTGGGTTGTAGTAGACAGGTTGACGAAGAGTTCGCATTTTATTGCTACAAAGAAAACAGATTCTCTCGATAAATTGGCTGAGCTTTATGTTGAAAATATTGTGAGACTGCATGGAGTTCCATCACAGATTGTGTCAGACAGGGATCCCAGGTTTACATCACAGTTCTGGCAGAAGCTACAAAAGGCTTTGGGGACTAATTTGAGTTTTAGTACTGCTTATCACCCGCAGACGGATGGTCAGTCGGAGAGGACTATCAGGATACTGGAGGATATGTTGAGAGCCTGTGTTCTGGATTTTGGCAAGAATTGGGAGAGATATCTGCCTCTAGCAGAGTTTGCTTACAATAACAGTTATCAGGCCATTATTGGTATGGCACCCTACGAGGCACTTTATGGGCAAAAATGTCGGTCTCCGTTGTATTGGGATGAGGTAGGTGAGATGAAAACAGTTGATCCTGCTATTCTTCCGCAGATGGTTAAAATGGTGGATAACGTGAGGCTTATAAAGAAGAGGATGCTTACAGCTCAGAGTCGACAGAAGAATTATGCCGATAGACGTCGACGGGACTTAGCATTTTCTAAGGGTGATCATGTTTTCTTAAAAGTCTCTCCGCGAAAAGGTTTGATTCGGCACGGCAAATGAGGCAAACTTAGTCCTAGATACGTGGGACCTTTTGAGATCACTGAGAAGGTTGGAGATTTAGCTTACAGATTGGCCTTACCTCCGAGTTTGGGTCGGATTCATGATGTTTTCCATGTGTCACTGTTGAGAAAGTATAATCCTGATCCGTCGCATATCATTGAGCCGGAGCCGTTGGAAATTGATGAGTCCTTAGCTTATGTTGAGAAGCCTCTTCGAGTGGTTGACCGAAAAATTCAGGAACTTAGGACTAAAAATATTCCTATGGTAAAAGTTCTCTGGGATCATCATGGGGTTGAGGATGCCACTTGGGAGCGAGAAGATCAGATCAGAGAGAAGTATCCGGAGCTCTTTGCCGCATCATGTAAGAATTGCGAGGACGCAATTAGTTTAAGGGGGAGAGGGTGTGACACCCGAGAATTTCACCCTAAATTTATTATAATCGGTGCATACTTATGTGCTCATTTCTACGTCGATCATTTTTTTTGTTTAATTGTTTTTATTGTGGGTCACTATTCATAAAATTTTTGACTGTTCCGAAAGCTTGATTTTAAATTTTTCCTAGGTCACTCGACATTTAAAAGGAACCAAGAAATTTTCGTTTTGAACTTTCGAGCTTAGGAGTATGCGTTTGAAAAATAATTTCCGTGAGCCTTGAATAGTGTTACGTTAGAATAGTGATAGTATTTAATTAGAAAGCAATTGTAATTGCAATTAGCCTTAATTGATCAATATTTGAGACTACAAAGCTTAGGAAATTAATGATATGCAACATATAAAACAACTAACTCAAAAAAATAAAAAGGCACATAGCATTTTAGTCATAAAAACAATTTCAGAAATTCCATCCTTGTCCCTCCTGCTGGCCGTCCACTTCAAGGAGGAAAAGAGAGATTTTTGCTTCTTCATCCAAGCACTTTGAGCTCTTAGTTTGATCTTGGGAGGTTATTGAGCAACTTAGGACCTTCAACAAAGCTTCTACATCTTCAAAATTGTGAGGGAGTCTTACTTGTTTGAGTTTAAAGTTTGTTTGCATATGTTCAAATTTATTGAATTGTCAATTATAGCAATATATCTTGTGTTGAATGCTTCCTATGAGTTATTTAAAGCCTCTAGAGCTAACTTTTGTGGTGTGATAACAAATTAAACGGTTGAATGTTGAGATTGATCAAAGAGACGATGAATAGTGCCTAAAACTAGGGTTTTGAGAAAATTTGATAATTGACTTGAATTGATGCCTCAATTAGGTGCTCTAGACCCTAGGGAAGGTAATTGAAAAGCCACGTTAGGTTGAATCACCCGAATTCGAACTTTAGTGCATAAATAGCTTACTTTAAAAAGGGGGTTTTGCATGTTAGGCAATCCGGGCAAATTTGGGCATCGTTTTGGGTATTCTTGAGCTAAGGAAGCACCTTTGGTGCTTTCGTTTCGCGAAATTGGGGTTCGGTTAGTATGGCTATAGTTCAAACCCGTTCGGGGCCTTCCCGAACTTTTGCTTCAAAAATGAGTTTTAGTGACTTTAAAGGGTACCTTTAAGCTTAATTAGGAATATAGAAAGATTAGGGTAGGATTGAGGATCTCGAACTATGCTTAGGAGAAAGAAAGCTCGATTAAAGAAAGGGGAAAAGTAGCTTTTAGCCATTTTAGTTGCAATTGGAACTTGTTGTGTGTTAGTAGTGCCTTGCATAGAATATTTAGGATGTATTTAAGTTATTTGAGTAGATTATTGGAATTAATTATGTTGATTGTTTTCTTTTGGTATCTATTAGTTAATATCTTGCATATATGAGCTTTTATCGTGCATGTATGTGAGGGCGGCCTACTTTGTCGTCCCTCTTACGTGTTATGTGATATTATTGCTTGTTTGTGACTTGTTTTGGGTTGCGCAACCTATATCGGACATGGTAGCGTCGAGAAACACGGGCGGCATCGGGCTTGCCGTACTCCCTCGACTACCATGGTGCCTATTCCCTTCTCGCTGAGGCATACTCCACTACCCCAGAGGCGTGGTTCACCTGCTGGGCATGGACCTACCTCGGGAGAAAGGGTCGTAGGATCGGGATACATCCGGAGTATCCCAAGTGTGGTGTTTGGGTTTTGCCGGCATAATCGTGATACTCGTGGTTCGTGGCTCGTGATCGAAGACTTGGAAGTGGAACCGTATCCTTTTTAAAGTGATTAATAGTTTGATTTATTGTCTTGATGGTTATGTGTCTTGTATATATGTTTACTTGTGTTGCATATCATATTGCACGTTTACATGCTGCATCACCTCCCTCGCTGGGCAACTTTGTTGCTCACTCCTCATCTAAAATGTTTCAGGAGAAGCTGAGGTGAATCCCCAGCTATTAGAGGTAGAAGAAGAGGAAGAAGTTCAAGTAGATCAGAATCAGTGATCTTGTGTGCTGAGGTGGATTTTATGTGCTTCTTATGTGGAGTTCTTGGTGTTAATGTATTTTGAGACCATAGAGTCTTGTATATATATGTCTAGTAAATGTGTATTAAGAGTTTAAGAAAGTTGTTGGATTGTAATAATGAATTCTAGACTTTATTTTTCTCTTGCATGCTTGGAGTGTTTGTAGACCTTCATATGGAACTTAGAAGTTTATTGTAATTAACTACTTATAACTAAAAACAACTTATCTCGCATGCTTGTGTGCTTTAGTGGAAAATTGTTGCTCCAAGGCTCGGATGGCCTTGTGATTGTGTTTTGGCTTCGGAGTTATTGTGGATAAGTTGTTGCTTTTAGTTCGGATGTCTTGAATGAATGTTTACAGGTATCAGTTTTGTCCTTGGTACAGAGGAGACTCTGTCCGAGTGACGGGTCCGAGCCTGACTTAGCGTGGGGTTGGGTTCGGGGCGTTACAGAATGTGTGTGGATAGACGAGCCATCAACAAAATCATAGTCAGGTATCGTTTCCCTATACCTCGATTGGAGGATATGTTGGATCAATTACAAGGGTCAACAATTTTCTCGAAAATTGACTTGCGCAGCGGCTATCACCAAATCTGTATAAAGCCGGGAGATGAATGGAAAACTACTTTCAAAACACGGGAAGGCTTATACGAATGGTTAGTCATGCCATTTGGACTATCCAACGCACCAAGTACATTCATGTGCCTTATGAATCAAGTCCTCAAGCCATTTATCAAAAGGTTTGCCATGGTTTATTTTGACGATATTTTGATCTATAGCCACAACAAAGAAGAACATGTGGACCACCTGCGTCAGATTATGAAAGTCCTTCAAGACAGCAAACTATTTGTCAACTTAAAAAAATGCAGCTTTATGACAAATCGCTTAGTTTTCTTGGGCTTCATTGTAAGTGCTGAAGGAATCAATGTTGATGATGAGAAAGTTCGAGCAATCAGAGACTGGCCGACTCCAAAGACAGTCACTGAAGTCAGAAGCTTTCATGGCTTAGCTATATTTTACAGGAGGTTCATCAAAAATTTTAGCAGTATTGTTGCTCCTAAAATTTTACAGGAGGTTCATTGAAGTTTCCGCATTACTTCATATAATTTTTTTGCACTTCTTTATCCTTGTAAGTCTAATCAGTTTAATTTCTTTTATTTTTATTGATATTGGATTTTCCTATTATACATACACACACACACACACACACACACACACACACACACACATATATATATATATATATATATATATATATATGTATATAAGTTATTCTCTGCGCTTGATCAAATTACTAAACACGAGTTAATTAATAAACCCAAGTTATTATTGTGATTATTTAAATCTCCCAACAACTAGTACCAATAGGCAGCAGAGAGGAAAAAGCATTGCGCCTATAATCTTGACAGTTTTGGTTAAAAGGTTTAAGTGTACAATAAAACCATTTGCAATTGATCCAAGTTGAACCCCTAGCTAGATGAGGCTGAGTGTACCCAATGGGGAGCTATACTTAATAAATGGAGGCAGCCCCCACTCAACCTAATTTGTTTTTAAAAATATTTGTATTCTTAAAATATTTATAGGCTAAAAGTTCAATTTATACTCCATTAAAATTTTTTTATAAAATTTTTTTAAAATTTGTAATTTTAACTCCCAAAGAACATTAAAGTGTTCAACTTGGAGTCTACAACATATCATATCACAGGATCTCTACAAATTAAGATATATTCACAGAATCCAATAGAAGAGATTATGCATCATCTGTTTGGTACAATACTCTCCGTGAAAGCAAAACGGGCTTGGCTAGAGACATTCAGCTATGATTTTAATCATTCAACAAATATTAGATACATGAGTGTACATCTAAAAATAAATTAGTACTAAATGTAACATTTCAACATTTTATATTTTAGTATTAAAAATTTTATAAATTAATATTTCATATGGGGTAATTCAATTTTCCAACATTCACTTCACGTTTGGCCCATGATCAAAAGGGCAACTAATGACATGATAGAAGAAGCAATGAATTCACTGGAATGTGAAATGAATCGACTATGGATGGATAAGATTGGACTAACGTCCAACTTTCATATCATGAAAAAAAAAACATGACATTCTATTTCAAAACCAATTGATATTAAATTGAGTAGCCTAAATTTTTTTGTACTATTTTAAAAGTTTTGAGGCTTAGCACGTGTATGGAACACCAAATTCAGATAAAAGAGATTGCAACCACAACTTACTCGTGGAACAGGCAAGGGCCTTGTATTCGTATTAGGTAGAAGGAGCAACAATTTACTACAGGCGAATGGAACCTATATTAGAATAGTGGACGAAGGCTCCTTTGCTATGTGCGTTTGAGTAAAAGTCTCTAACAAGCTATAATTATTATAATTTGATACAAAAAAAGAAAGAAAGATGGCATTACATAGGTGGCCGAATAGTTCCCAACAACAAATTACATTGCATTACCACTAAGGATTTGTTCTACGAAAAGTTTCGAGATCAATTCTCGACAGTTATAACAACAAATTACATTTTTTTGTTGTTGCTAATTTTGAGGGCTCTCTCGCTATCCATAGAGTCAAGTCATTCGCTACATCTCATATCAAATTACTTCACTCTATGAATAGAGGGGGAGCCCTCCAGCTCAAGCACGAAATAATTAGAAAGTTACCATCAAGTTAGATAGAGTCTATCCCCTTATATAAGTAGCTAAAAGTAATTATTGAGAAACTTGATGCCCTCTATTGATAAAGTAATTTGCTAGGTTTCATAATGAATTTCTTAACTCTATGTATAGAGAAAGAGCCCTCCAACTCGAGCATAAAATCATTAATAGGGCTACCACCAAACTAGATCAAGTCTATTCTCTTGTATAGTTAGTTAAAAAATACAAATACCCACTTTCTCTTTTCTCTCTCACTTTCACTCTCTTTCTCGATCTTTCTCCTATTTCATCTCTCCCATCTATACATACATATCTCTATTATATATAATTAAAAGAATTTTTTTTTTCTAAATTATTCTTTTGATTATATCACTTTCATCATGTATACATACATATAGTTCTATTATTATACTTGATCTGTAATTTTTGTCGTTTTATGTTTGCAACCATGACAGTTCATCGACTCTTTAAAATAGATCTAAGCCTCAACTTTCTATATTTACTTTTGGGTTATAGACACTAAAGCTCTTTGTTGGGTTGTTTTTGTTTTTGGACATTAATTTGTAGCATTAGAGTTTATTTCAGTAGTTTCTTTTTTACACTTTTAAAAGTGTTGTCACTGAGTACAGAAGCTGAAAATAACATGTTTGGCCCATTTTTGAAAGTTTTTAGATAAAAGCCTATGAAAAAAATAACAAGCTTCAAGTCAGAGTTTTTCCAAAAAAATGCGGTCGCGAAACTGTTTGTACATCATAAGGGAAGCTGTGTTTTTTTTCTTCAAAAAAGTCCCTCCATATTTTTTTTAGAGTTTTTTCTATAATTTTTTTCTCATATTTTTTTTAAATTTATATTTAATGATGTTGTGACAATTTGCCCTTGAATAAACTAGAAAAGACAAGGAAATATTGGTAGATCGAGATTGATTGAACATTATAAGGTTATATTTATATTGTTAAGGGGATAAAAATGGGGTTTTTGATTAAAGAAAAAGTATTTAAATTATTTATGTACCATTACTGTTGCCTTGATTATGGTTTCGCGTGTGTAGCCATACGTGCTATTTTCGTCCATCACTGAAAGCATCACATCTATGAAATCTTGGTCGTCCTTGCCGTTGTCGTCTCTTCTTGGCATGTTCATCAATCCAACTCTGAAAAATATGGTCCAGTTCTTTTGAAATGCGCTTCATGGACTTAACAGTCCCATTAAAATCAATCCATCCTAACAATGGAAATAGAATTTGATCAGACACTACAAATTTCCCTGCTGTATACATGAACTCCTTTACAAGTCTTGAAAATTGTTTAGTCTTCTACATAATTCACAACATTGATATACCTCTTCCCAGTTATTGTCTTGGCAATTATATTTAAAGACAACTGCTCAAGCCATTAATTTGCTAATCACAACTCTTGCTAGACTATCACCATTGTTATTCTTCTCTACTAACCAAGTACAACTCTTTTATGCTTTCTTCTATTTCAGAAACTCGGAGATGCTTCAATGTCTCCAGCCTCCTAGGAGAGAGTATTTCGACCAAAACAAACTTTCGCATTTCACGCCAGTAAGGACCATAAGGTGCAAAACCAAATGCAGCATGGTCGCAAGCGAGGTATTTACCTAAACTAGAAGTCGGACGGGTCGAGAAGGTCCGATCATTGTTGGTGAAGCATTCCTTAACAGCTTCCCTACAACTAATCACAAGTGCACGGTGTGCACCAAGTTGAATAGAGAAAATTGGACCCATCTTATCACCCAAGCCCCCAAATGTCCGAGCCAACGGGTCCTGGCCTCTTAATAAATGGAGGTGGCCTATATATAATAAGCCAGGCACCTGATGGCTCTGGGGGTAACTCCTTACTGATCTTCAGACTATGAATCTTTCTTTCCCATAAATGGTATAATGAGAGTAAAAGCACAATACAAGCAATAACAGGAGACAAATGGCGAATAAAATCCATAAAGTTCAACTAGTCGGTCTCACAGTGAAACAGGCAAAAAAAAGGAGTGAAAGCTAGTCCTTGTTGAATGGATGTACGTACGCAAAGTGATGGAGATGTTTTTTTTTTTTTTTTTACTAAATAAGCAAGTGACCTTATTAAAACCAAAAAGAACTTTGTACAAAGAAGGAGCAACGCTCAAACTAATGAAGGATCACAAGATCCAGATCTGAATCTAAACAAAGGTACCTATTGAAGTTACAAAAAATAAATTTACGTTTTATATTTTGTACACAAAGTTGGACGCAAGATTTAATCTTAGCAAAAATATGGCCATCTGTTTGAATTGCACCCGAAAAAAGACGTTGATTCCTTTCAGCCCAAATTGAGTGAATAATAGCAGCTAACATAACATTGTAGATAAAGCCCTGAAGAGAATTAGATGGAGATGTTTATATTTGCCATATGGTGTTACTGATTATTTTTCTATTTCTCTTTGCGTTTTTATAGCCCAAATGATGTTGATTTTACTTTTCACAGTAGTTTTTTCCTTCTTTTTTTTTTCAATACGACGATTTCTCTAGCAAAAACTAGTAGAAGGCCAATCGTTACCACTACAACAAAAATTGGTTTCGGGGAGGGACGATTCCCCTCGCCGGGCCCTCGCCGAAAGGGTCTCGGCGATGGCTCAGTGAGGGGAATCGTCCCTCGCTGAAACCTTCGTCGGTGAATTGCGGTCCCTTGCCGACCCCACGCCATTCGGCGACGACTCGGCGAGTGACCATTTTGGCGACGACTTGCGAAGGTAACAAGCCCTCGCCGTTTTCGTCCCTCTCCATGCCCTCCCCATTTTTTGTCCCTCTCCGTGCCCTAGCTTAAATCATCCCTCGTCGTGCCCTCGTCGAATGCATCTCTCATCGAGCCCTCGCCGAATGCGTCCCTCGCCGAGCCCTTGCCAAATGCATCCCTCGTCGTGCCCTCGCAAAATCCTCCATCGCCGAGCCCTCGTCAAGTCTTCGTAAAATTTAAATAATTATTTTTAGAAACTCCTAATAATTAGAGTATAAAATTTAATTGGCAAAATTTATAAATATGAATTTCATATAAAAATTAAATTAATTAAAATTTGACATTCAAAATTCAATTTAAAATTAATATTACAAAATATTTTAATTACATAAATGATTAAAATGTTTTAATTACATATATAATTACAAAATAGCTATCCCCAAATCTAACTTAACCCTATGCATTTGAATCTTCTCCGAAACTATTCACGAACTTTGAATCTCCAAAAAATCTTTCATTGATGAATCTTCTCCGAAACAGAACAACCTGTATAAAAAATAAATAGATTTATATGTTAATTTCACTTTAAGTTTGGTGACATTGATCAACATGGAGTTTTCATGATATCATTGAACAAAATGGTGACACTGATAACATAGAAACTGAAATTGAATTTGAAAAGTCAATTTTGTTTCTCCACCTCTTATTGTTGTGTCCTACCTCAAGCACTATATATCTACAGAACCCAGGAAATATTGTGGCGGAAAGAGGGTGTTGATAATATTCCATGCAAATCAACTATTCCTAAATCCTAACTGAACTAGGACGATTGTTAAGTATCACTCTCAACAATCACACAAATCATAGAGCATCCATTAAATTGATCCATTCAGACTTGCACATACAGATATATACATCTTTTGTGCAGTACCGAATTCATTACAAATTTGCACTGATGTACAAGAAGTATCAATAAAAGATATGATATCTTAAAAGACTGACTAAAGAGAAAAACAATAAATTAATAGATAGCAACTTCACAAGCTCCAAACCTCAATGTCCAATGATGTCAACCATCGCCGATGAAGGTGTCAAGTTAGACGTTCATCAATAATTGCAAGACGTAGGGAGAACAATCGAATAACATTTTCAATTGCGACGGCCCAGGAAGGAAGTACAACAACATTCTTCCCCAAAACAAAAACAGAAAAAAATAAAAAGATGAGTATGTAAAGTTGTAAAGCAGCTTATAAAGTTGTCAAACACTCATATTTTAGTGTCGATGACTGTGACAACTTACGAATGTGATTTGGAGATTACAAATTTATAATAGTGAGATAAGTATCTAATAGTTTTAATTTATTCTTTTTTAAATGGTTTTGTTTAAAATTTTTGAAGTTTGAAAGAAAAATAAACTTTAAAATCACATATTACTAGGATAACAACCATTGACAAAATGCTGCCTGCTGCACTTTCATAGTTCCAATTAAAATCTTACATTCTGCAAGAAATTTTGAAAATTTAAAATCACTTGTATGTGAAAAAGCTATTCCAATATAATTGAGATTCCTAAAATTTGAAAGACGAAACTTCTATAGTCTTGATCAGAAAAAAAAAAAAATACAGTAATCAGTTTGTTGTCTCATGCATATATGCCCCAATTTTCACATCTGCTTAATTTGGGATTAATTGGGCAAAAACAAAAACAGAAGCTTCTCGGAAAGGCACCAAACCAACATATTCCAAATCCCTTAAACAAGGCATATCAATTATCTATGTCTGCAATATGGCATATAAATGCATGATCCTTGAATGTAATTCATAAGCAATTCCTAATAGAAAGTGCAGCCAATTATCACTTAAGCCATACTTTAGCATATCATGCTTTCTCTTGCTTAGTTCTACTTTTGCATTCTTTAGCTTTTATGTTTTGCTTCTCTTATTGTTCATTACTGGACATAATCAATATATAGAAGACAAGAAAGGCAAAAGCACCAGCTCATAACCGAATAGATCAAACTCATTTAACTTCCAGAAACTGTACCAAACAACAACATACGCAAGTATATGTGTGTGTGTGTGTGTATATAAACATAATGTGTGTATATATATATATAGATCTGTACAGATCTATACATATATATATATATATATGTTGTGGGTCGCGGGGTGGGGTAGTGGGGGGTGGGTAGCGGGGTGGGGGTGGGGGTGGTGGGTCACGGGGTGGGGGGCGTAGGGCGCTGCTGGGTGGGGGTGGGGAGACTGGGGTGGGTAGCGAGGTGGGGGTGGTGGGGGGGTGGGTACACGGGTAGGGGATACGGGTATGGAGGGGTGGGGGACGGGGGGTGCGGGGTGGGGATGCGGGTATGGGGGTGGGGGGTTGGATGTTTTTTTTTTTTTTCTTTGAAAATAACGATCAGGTGAGGCACTTTGTGCCTGACCTGATCTGTTTTTGGGCGACGGCCCGGAGTGAGACTAGGCCGCCGCCCAGAAACCAATGGGGAACCAATGGGCCTCGCCCATTGGATTAAATTTGGGAGACGGAGCAGGTCCGTCTCCTATTTCTTTTTTTCACTTTTTTTATTATTATATTTACTGTTTTCTTATCTTAATTAATTTGTATTAAGTTTTTTTCATCATGAATATTATATTAATTAAATATTACTTTATTTTTTTTCACTTCTTTTTTTTTGTTTATTATCTTAACTTTTTTTTCTATATTAATTTATTTTTACATATTAATAACATAATTAGTATATTAATTAGTTATTAGTTTGTTTTTTTGACTTTTTTTTTTGTTTTCAACTCAATTTTTTTACTTGTTTAATTAATTTATTTTTTAATATTTTTATTATAATTATAATATTAATTAGCTATTAATTTGTTTTTTTTACACATTTTTTTGTTTATTATCTTAATTTTTTTCTTTTCTATATTAATTTATTTTTCATATTTTCATCATAATTAGTATATTAATTAGCTATTCGTTTTGTTTTTTTTTCATTTTTTTTTTTGTTTTCAATTCAACTCGATTCGGCGAGGGACGGCCCTTTCCCTCGTCGAATCGGCGAGGGCATTCCCTGTCCCTCGCCGAATCGGCGAGGGTAAGAGGGAGCCCTCGCCAATTTGGAGAGGGCAAGAGGGGTCCCTCGTCGAATCGGCGAGGGCCAGGGACGACACTCGCCGATTCGGCAAAGGCAAAGGACTACCCTCGCCGGTTCGGCGACGGCGAGGGCAAGGACCGGCCCTATCCGATTAGGCGAGAGAAAGGACCGGCCCTCGCCGAAAAGCGATGGCACAGCGACGCCCCGTCGCCGAGACCGGTTTTTCTTGTAGTGTACAAAATATGCGTGTAAATTACTTGTTACCCTCCTGTGTTTTGCTCAAAAAACTAATTCACTCCCTATAATTTTAAAATAGGCTCATTACCCCTCTGTATTTTTTCGATTAAGCTGATGCACCCAAAAATTTTTATTCCGTTAACAGATATTACCAAATTAGTTAATTGATCGTTATACCCTTACATAAAGTTAAAAACGAAAAAACACAAGAAATTATAGAGGGTGAATATGTATTTAGGGCAAAACGCAGGGGGTGGCAAGCAATTTACCAAAAATGTATTTTTGTTCAAAAATGAATTTATTTAAACCAAAAGCATAAAAAATCGCATTTTAAGCGCGTGTATTACAATTGCTGTTAAATTAAATGATTTTTTAACAGAGGGGGATGTTCAACTACACTCTGAAAATCACAGGGGGATAATGAACTTATTTTAAAAAAACAGAAAATAAATGAATATTTCGAGTAAAACACAGAGACAAGTAATTTCACCAATGGGATGAAAGTTACTAGATAAGCCTATCTGTTATGGGAGGAACATTATACTTTCAGTCCCAAGGTAGGCCTCCCAAATTCATGAATTTAGCAATTCAGTGGGTTGCTTTGTTTAAATTATTATAAAATAACTAAAAATTAATGTACATAACTTTAATCGATTTAGATAGTATCCCTCATGTGGATGATATTAATGCGGGTTCGACTACGGGTGATCTTCTTTAAATGCGATATGCGTAATTTTATGTTGTGCGTGTTCGATTATTTGAATGAGATGTGGTGTACTTTCAGGCAAATTGTATTTGGCTTTTTATATCAACACATTGCCCACTCTTTATTTTTTATTTTTAAATAGAGTAAATACTCAATTTAGTCTTTTATTTTTAAAATTTGTGTCATTTTAGTTTATATTTTTCAAATGTATCTTTTTAGTCCTATATCTTTGTCATTTATCTCAACTTAGTCCTTATCTTTCAAAATGTACCCGTTTAGTCCTGTATCTTTACCATTTATTCCAACTTAATTCTTATCTTTGTCATTATGATCCATGTTAGTCCTCAACCATTTTGAAAGGTAAGGACTATATTGGGACAAATAGTAAAGATACAGGACTAAAAGAGCACATTTTGAAAGATAAGGATTAAGTTAAGACAAATAATAAAAATAGAGGACTAAAATAGTACATTTTAAAACATATGGACTAAATTGACATAAACTCTAAAGATAAAAGACTAAATTAGATATTTATCCTTTTAAATATGAGTACAAATGACACGTGATTCATTTTCTATTCTTCACTTTATACAACTTTTTATATGAAGACAAATGACATTATTGATTCATTTGTTACTCTTCATTATTTATAACTTTTTAATACATAGAGATTAAAAAAAAGTTGGAGACTTGGGGCATCCGGCCTCCCCCAGTCCCCTTGCCTCTTCCCCTGGTTACATCCCAACGTTTTATTTTAATATTAATATAAACCCGGCTTTGCGTCTAATGGATTAAAAAAAGAAAAAAGAAAAAGTAACATATTTTGTTAATAATTTTTGGATGACATATGACTTTAAATTTTAATGGCTTCTCCGAATAATTATTCTTGTAAAACAATTGCAATTAACTTGTCACGTCTACATATTTAGTCAGTCAACAAAAACAAGTTGGCAAGGCAGCTAATGTTTCGAGAGGTGTTAAGATCATGAAGTTCTATCCTAAATCATTTGTATTAAGTAGAGTAATTTATAATATTATAAAGTGGTCTAAATATTTTTGATTTTTTAATGTAAGATAAGTGTATATTCTAATAAGAGATGACTTACCCTTACTTTTCAGAGCATGAAGCTTTTTTTGCTATAGATAGTACAATGATAGGGTCAGCACAAGACGTGCAATAACATAAGATGATTTTTATATCTATTCTAGGTTTCTTTTCTTTTCTTTTCTTTTTTTGTAAAAAAAAGGGTTCTTCTCTCCAAATGTTTTATTAATATCTGGTCTAGAGTCTTACTGATTCTTTGTCTGTTTTCTTTTTGCCTTTACCTAACCCTCGCGTTATTGATATTACTTTCCAAAAGCTTATAACTCCTGTAAATATCGAGAATATAAAAGTCTCCAAATGTCAAAATTAACATTTCTGTCAAATGTGATGTACTCGAGTGAAGTGAGGGGCTTGTACTTTTTGTTATATTTCACCATTTATGTGGTATAATTTTTTTTCTTCACCTTCTATTCGGAAAACACAGTCCGTGTATATAGTATCATCATTTCTTTACCTCTTATATGGGGAATGTGACATATCTTCTTTTTTTTTG
Organism: Ehretia macrophylla; assembly: GCA_037974665.1. Lineage (NCBI taxonomy): Eukaryota > Viridiplantae > Streptophyta > Magnoliopsida > Boraginales > Ehretiaceae > Ehretia > Ehretia macrophylla. The sequence goes on from CM075767.1 coordinate 41,022,564, forward strand.
GAGTAAATGAGTCTCGTTTTTATAAGACACATTAGCCAACTAAAATACTTACTAACAAGTGAAATTTGGATAATACAGACATATCATTAATGATGACTCACTAAAAAAAATAAGTTGTTTTGTGACAAAATTTTGCCACGAAAATAAAATCGTCGCAAAAATGTGACGAAACTACTACGAAACTTTTTGGCTCTCAAATTATGTGGAACTTGTGACATATCTGTGACGAATGATACGAATCAACACAAATTCGTCACATGGTATGACAATTTTGCCACAACATGCAATAGTTCTAGCACGGGAAACACAAATCATCGCATAATCGTGGTAACAATGCTACGATTCTGTGACGGCTCTCTTTTACCAGGAGGGAAAAAAGCTATGTCGAATAATTGACACCGAATTTGTGACGAACTTGTGACGATATAAACAAATTATATCCCCGTGTCATATTTTCATGGCAAAATGCTACAATTTTGTGACAACATGATATTTTTGATTTAATGTATATTACATTTTTGTGACGAGAATCGGCAAAAGTCCAGTAGTCGCAATTTTGATGCAACTTTAGTGATAACATAGTGACGAAATCGTGAACATATGATGTTTTTGCGACGATTGTGTAAGTTACCGCGCACCACCTAGAACCACCACCGCCACCATCTCGCACCGCGTAACAATTAATGTAAGTTTTCTTCCACTAGTTTTCTTGTATAAGTTTTGCTTGACCTTAGATCTGGCCGTGCTGGCCTTCGATGATGTTTTTCTCCCAAAATTTTGGTCTCTTATGGTGTTGTATCTATGAGAGATAGAGATAGAAACGAGCTTCGTCAAAGTCATTGGAAAACAAAAAAAAACTATATAAGTAATAATCAATGTCTAACTTGTATTGCAGGAGTGTTTTCAGGTACCAAAATTGAATCCATCTGCTGCTTACAACTCTGATGCCCATTTTCTTCTTGGTAGGTATATCATTTTTACTTATAATTTTAGCTTTAAGGTATAGTAATAATTCAATGTCTTTTCTTATAGAGTTAATCTTTCTGTGTTTTATTATTGGCAAAGATTGTAATCTTTCTACTTTAATCTCAAAATGTAGATTGAAGTTACAGGTTTTGAAGTTATATCTTAAATGTTTATTATGTGGTTAGGAGTTAGTTCATTATTTAATTACCTAGATGAGGAAGGGATGTATGTTTAGCTAATTGTAAAATGAAGTCGGTCTTTAGTATTTGTATAAACATTAAAGAATTCAATCAGTTTGAATATTCAACCTTACCTTCTAGTTTTACCTTTCTTTTACTTGAGGAAGTAACATGAGTAATCTGCTTCTTCTGTCTGGAATTTTCAGTTCTTTTGTTCATATGCGCTTGAAAATGACGAGAATTTGATTAACTATTGATCGGCTTCTTTTTTCCTTCCTTTTTTTATTTTTTTATTTTTTGTGTAATTTACCCACTTAGGGTATTTATAACTTTTTCCAATATGTCTACTAATGTAGCCAACAACACAAATGCACTGAAGCTGAGCCGTGAACTCCTTCAACTTTTTGTGGCAGGTTTGATATAAAAGATTAAAGCTTTCTTTTGGTACATATGTGCTTTTATATTTGTTTATATGGGCATTATCATGAATGAATTTTCCTTTTGTATAGAGGCTATTCAACATGCAGTCACAATTGCTGAAACAAAGGGTGCTAGATTTAGAAAGAATTAATACTCCCACAACTACTTTTAGCTTTTTGAAATATATGAAACAAAGATGTTCATTTTGAGTGAATAGAATTTCTAGTTTCTTGCAATCTAGAAATTTGGTTGTTTTCTGTAGTTGTCTTTAACTCATTATTATTAAATGGTCTTACGAGTTGCCCTGTAAGTGACATCAAAATTGTAGTTGAAGGTCATTTTATGACTTAAATTAGTAGATTATATATAAAAAAAGGTAACAATTGCTTCCAATGTTGATCATGGGAAAGTAACTACTGGTTCTATATATTAGTAGATTATAAAAAAAGGGAAACAATTGCCACGGTTTTGCCACGAATATTTGCCACGACTTTGCGTCAACATTCTGCTACGAATTTACGACGAAACAATTGCAAAGGTTTTGCCACGAAATATTTGCCATGATTTTGGCGTCAACATTTTGCCACAAATTTACAACGAAACTATTGTCACGGTTTTGCCATGAAAGCTTTGCCCAGCAATCAATTGCATTGCCATATTCATATGACGATTTAGTGGTGTCCAGTGGTAGCAGATTAGTTGTTGTTTGCGTCGAATTTGTGACAAAATGTTCACGCTTTCATGTTGTCGCAAATTAGTCACTATGCAACGAAACTGCAACAAAAAACGATTTAGCCATGAAAAGTTTGGCGACAACATAATTTTCATCATCATTTCATCGCAATTGCTTATTTGTGACGACATAATTTTCATCATCGTTTCATCGCAATTGCTTATTTGTGACGAAATTACGACGTTTTATGGCTGTCACAAAACAACTTATTTTTGTAGTGGATCTTGCAAATGATTTTGAAATTCTGTTGGCTTCATCAAGACAAATTGTTTTTCAGCAATTTCTGACATTAAATGGAGCTCAATCGACTTTGAAGAAGGCCTACAAACTAGTATTTGGTGATGGAAAAATGAAAAGGCCAAGATCCAATATATGCTTCATTTATCCAAAATTCATAGCTGCTGACCAAAAGCTATAGGAGTTTGTTTAATGCATAATGCTCTTACAATTTGTCTATTTTGTAGGATTACCATCGCATTTTGGATCACAAGCTGTATTGCAAGTGCGTTTCTTGTGTATTTGCAACATCCTTGACCTTCTACGTACTCATATTATCACAATATTTGGATTCTAAATTTCAATAATTGTACAAAATAAGAATATTAAAAAAATAGTAAATTGTGCAGCACTGATCCTTGATATATGTAATTTTCAATGTACTACGTACTGAGGCAAGAGAAAATAAGAAACGTAAAACTAGTCATGTATCGTTCACGTTATATATAATAAGAGTGTTTCTATATTTCACGCTATTGTTTTCTAACCTATTTATCATCAACTCATACATGGATGCATAGTTGACATGTTAAAAAAAATTATTTTTCTATTTACTTTTAACATCCCAATTAAGCATTTATGTAAAAAGTGATAAATGAATGATCGAGTGAAATAGGGTAATACCTAAGATTTCTCTATTATATGATCACGAAAATATTAATACTACTTTGTATAGTAGAAATCGCCCCTTATGATAAAAATTTTGTGTCATGTCCAATTCTTACAATACAATGACTAGTGATAAAGTATTATCAATATATTTATACATAGTTCGTAGTACTCTCAACAAAGAGTTGTTGAAAGAAGTTTTAAAAGAAACAAAATTAATAATAGTGTATTGTGTTGAGAGAACATAGACATATATTGACAAAGCAACTGTTGGTAATGTGTATGCAAAGATATATTTAGGCTTTGTATTATGTAAGATTTAATTGCTCGGTAAAACAAAAAAAAAAAAAAGCATACCTCGCAACTGGCAACTTCAAAATAATAATTCATAGCTAAAGAAAATAAAGGGTAATTTACTGAAATAATCTTAGATCTTTGTTTTTTTTGACATTTAAGTCTTTTATATTTCATTTTGGACAAAATATTATTCATCTTTCATTTTGGTGATAGCCGTTAGTCGTTGGAGCAAAATATGTCAAAAAATAACATTAGCGAGCACATGAATGACACTTGGCCACAAAATACACTAATCTTTAGAGGTAAAAATTGGCATGCGATAAAATATAAGCATTCTGAGGTTTATGCATTTTGCGGTCACGTGTCATTCACATACTCACTAATGTTATTTTTTGACAGATTTTGCTCAAAGAACTAAAGGTTGTCACCAAAATGAAAGATGAACAACCATTTTATCCAAAATAAATTGATAAGCGACTTGAATATAAAAAAAATAAAGATTTATGACTATTTTAATAAATTACCTCAAAATAAAGAAAAAGCTTTTGGACAAAGTTTTCCACATGAATGTTGGGTTCACTTCTATAGAAGCCTTTAATTAGCTATCAATATGTATATATTATTAGATTATGCAAAGATTACATTATTAGATTATTAGATAACATTTAATTACAACCAGAAAATGTAATCCAAATCCTATAATTGATAATACCAAAACAAAGCCTTATAATCTAGAACATGATCGCAATATTTATTTCATAACTTAATTGCTGATCTCCCATCGAGATCTGTACTATGCTTTAACAAACTTAAGTACATACTAGTTATCCTCAATATCGATGTATACCTAGTTATCATAGAGAAAAGCAGGCAAGCGTGGAGTAACTAATACTTCTACAGGATTTTCCTTGAACAAGATTAGACCTACATCTTCTTCCATGTCTACTGGCAATTTTGATGGTGTTGTAAAATTAAAACCTTGAAGCAAGCGAGCAATAGTTAGGTGTATTGCTCGCATTGCATATGCAATTCCTGGACAAGATCGTCTTCCAAACCCAAATGGTATATACTCAAAATGATGTCCATAAATATCTACCTCTGCATGAGTTGTCAGAAATCGGTCTGGCTGAAACTTATCAGGCTCTATCCAAATACGAGGGTCACGGTGTAATTTCCATGCATTCACCACCAAATGAGTGTCGTTAGGGATAAGGTAACCACTCACGTTACAATCTTCCATCGCATGGTGTGGTACCAAAAGAGGTCCTGGTGGATATAGACGTAATGTTTCCTTAACAATGGCTTGGAGGTAAGCTAAATTCTTGATGTCGGATTCTTCTACCCATCTATCTCTACCAACATTGTTATCCATCTCTTCTTGGGCGCGCTTCATAACATCTCTATTATTCAACAGTAGAGACATGAGGCAGGTGAGAAGAATAGTTGTGGTGCCCTCACTTGCTAAGATAATATTCTGCATGATAAGACTATAGAGAGTCAAGAGCCTATGGAAGCTGACAAAGAACATTAAATCTTATCTACAAATATATGAATCTAAAAGGAACAAAGTGAAATAAAAGAAACAAAAAATCCAATTAGTCTATAATTAGCATTCTCCTAGATTGGACAATATCCTCTTGATCACAAATACATGTTCATGGGTAACGTGTTATTAGATTCCAATATTGATGATTCAAATATGTATTCATTGCTTCCAGACTAAATAATTATTTTTTACTTAAAAATATATCTTATTCAATAATTTAAAGTGAAAATCATAACTTCCTTTGTCGCAAAATTTGAGTGTTTATATTTCTAATTAACTCTTTTTGCTAAATTGAAAATTTTGAAGGGAATATTTAATTATTTATCAATGGTAGTGAAAAACTTCAATGGAATAAAAACCAAATTAAAATTTTGTTCAAATGGATATGCCAAACTTTAAAAAGTATACAAAAGTTGAACAAAAATCACCTTGAAAAAATTCAAATCAGGACTCTAATTAATATTGGGACAAAGGGAATATAAGATATGTAATATCCAAAGTGCATCTAAATTTTGAATTTCAAAAAAATTACTAATGTTAAAGGAAGCAAAAGTAACATAATATTGAATTTTTTCATTTAAAAGATTATAATTTTTGCAAAGTGAAATTTGAAGAAGTAAACAATTTAAAATTTTAATGCGGAAAAGAAAAAAAATAATTCCTAAATTTGAAGGTATCTGAAATAAAACTAGAGGCTTCAGTAAAGTATTTGAAAGCCATTAGCTTTCCACAAATAAAGTAATAGCTATATATAAGGGAAGAAGAAAAATTAAATTAATAAAAATAGTTTAAAAAAGAAAAATACACAAAATCAAACTCAAGACTCACAAGTAAGATGTTTTTACCCCGCTTAGCTTCAAATACCTCGAGCGTAAACAACCCACATATTGTGGTCACATAGTAGGCACCCGTAGCGAAATCTAGTCTACAATAGCATGCCCTTGTCGAGTCTATTTCATTTGAATACATGACAATGATCTATTTGAGTTGGATTACGAGGGCAATTTCTCGAAAATCAGAGTTCTAAGAATTTTCATGAACTCAGTGGGACTTTTAAGATGCACCTCATTCATTGTTTGTCGTATATTTAACAAAAGTTATTCACTATTTGACATATGTTAGACGGTGTTCGGTTTTTAAATTTTTGAAGACAATATTGAGGGATATGTTTGAAAAAAAAAAAAAAAAAAACTCTATGTAAAAACAGTTTCACAAAGCCTTTTTCAAAATTTTCAATTTAAAGTTTCTTATTTTTTAACTTTTTTTTTAGTTTTGACTTTTACCTTATAGTTTTTTAGAAAATGGACCAACATGTTTGATTACACTAAGGTTTTGGTCGAATGGTAATATTACTTAATATGTACGAGAGAAATTAATTGAGAGCTCTAGTCACATTGGTTATATTGTAATAAATAAAAGTTAAACAAACCTGAAAAGCATAAGAAACAAGTACCTAAAGTGAGATTTCTAAAAACATATGATTGAGAACCACCAGGTGTTTGCCAAGTAATTGTTCATTATTCTAGTCATAGTCAAGCTTAATGAAAATGGGGATTTATTTTACATACCATTATTGTTGCCTTGATTATGGTTTCGCGCGTAAAGCCATATGTGATTTTGTCGTCAGTCACTGAAAGCATCACATCTATGAAATCTTGTTCCTCGTCGTTCTCATTGATCTTCGTGAGTCTCCTCTTGGCATGTTCATCAATCTAACTCTGGAAAATAGCATCCATTTCTTTTGAAATGCGCTTCATGTTCTTAATATCACCATGAAAATCTAACCATCTCAACCATTGAAATGGAATTTGATCGGACAGTCGAAATTCCCCTACTGCAGAGGTGAACTCAGTGACAAGCCTCCTAAAATGTTTACCTTCTTCATCTTCTACACCATTCATAGGATTCATATACCTCTTCCCAGCTACTGTCTTCACAATCATATTCAAAGCCAACTGCTCAAACCATTTACTAATCACCACCTTTGCTGGAGTACTATCACCATTGTTATTCTTCTCTACAACCGAGTACAACTCTTTCATGCTTTCTTGTATTTCAGAAACTTGGACATGCTTGAGTGTCTCCAGGCTCCTAGTAGAGAGTAGATCGTGCACAACTATCTTTCTCATGTCACGCCAGTAAGGACCATAAGGTGCAAACCCAAATGCTGCATAGTTGTAAGCAAGGTATTTACCTGAACTTGAAGCCCCACGTGTCGCGCGAAGACCCTATCGTTGTTGGTAAAGCATTCCTTAACAGCTTCCTTACAATTAATCACGAGTGCACGGTCTGCACCAAGCTGAATAGAGAAAATTGGACCGATTTTATCAGCCAAACTCCCTAATTTCCGAGGCACCGAGTCCTGGCCTCTTAATAAATGGAGGTGGCCTATAATTGGCAAGGCACCTGATGGTTCTGGGGGTGACTTGCCATTACTCTTTAGAGCATGAATCTTTCTTTGCCATAGATGGTATAATGATAGTAAAAGCACAATACAAGCAATAACTTGAGATGGATGAAAGAAATCCATAGCGAGTGAAAGCTAGCAGTACTTTTTCAATGTGACATAAATTGATGATGATTATTTTTTATGTTTGTTCAGTGGTGTAACTGATACTCGTGTATTTTTGTTTGTGCCTTCTCCAAACTCAACACAGATATTTATATCACTTATTAGAGGAGTTTAACTCATCTAAATATCCAACATCAAAGTCTTACGATATTAGTTAACATTTCTTTTGGGCCCCTATAGTTAACCACCCCAAAATCTAATGGCCCATTGAGTTATTCGTTTAGATCTTGTCTTCTCTCTCTCTCTCTCTCTCTCTCTCTCTCTTTTAAGGTCAAAATTTGTTCATCGTCTTATATACCTGCGAAATGTTATAATATCTTGTTAGATCATGAAACGTAGTGTACTTTATTGAAGTCTGGCTCTTTCACGTTTTGTATACGTGGAGTCTTGATATATGTCATCGTTATGACCAAAAAAAAAAAGATATATGTCATCGCAGACAGAATATCTCTTTCTTTATGCTAGCAAATAAATATATACAAATCTTTTTATTTTTCAATGAACAATAATTTTTATATACTTAAAAAAAATTAAAATTTCAGATTTTTTTTTTCAGTTTTAATAGGAGATCAGCCTTAAAATCTCACAAACCTTCATAAATTAACAAAATATGATGTAACATAAAGTTGATGAAACATAAAGTTGTTTCTTCAATAAAAAAACTTTATTACAAACAAGACAAAAAAAAAAAAGACAACAAACTTTGATAGTATATAAAGCTAGTGGAATTTAATGTCGATAGAATATAAAGTTGTTTCTTCAATAAAAAACTTTATTACGGACAAGATAAAAAATTTTAAAAAAAAGGACAACAAAAGTTGATAGTACATCAAGCTGGTGGAATTTAACGTCGATGGAACATAAAGTTGTTTCTTCAATAAAAAATTTTATTACGAACAAGACAATATATAAAAGTGACAATAAAAGGTGATGGTACATAAAGCTAATGGAATTTTAAAATCAATGTAACATAAAGTTGTTAGGGTATCTTCAATAGGGGCTTTAAATTGCAATGATTTTTACTTTTTAACAAAAATAGAGACTCTTGAGGAAAAAAAAAAAAAAAAAAACAACACCAATGGACATTTTAAAGACCCAAATCCAAAATTTTGGTTCAAAGTTAACACATTTTAACAAAAATAGAGATTAATCTCCATTTTTTTTAACAAATTTGTTGAAGAAAATGAAGACTTAAGAAAAAAAACAAAAAAAATTAGAGACCACATGGGTCTCTTCAACAAATCAGATCTGACATCTGATTGACAGCTTTAACAAAAAAAAAAAAAAAAAAAAGCTGACAATTTAAAAAAAAAATGGAACTTGGCTGAAAAAAAAAATGGAAGGGGCGGCAGGTAGGACCATGGGTCCTTAAATTTAGAGCTCTCACTAGGGATAATTTTTTTTTAGAGACCCTAAAAAACACGTGAGTCTCTAAATGGGGCTTTAAAAAGTAACATGACTCTAAATTTGTTTATAGAGCCCCTCAAAATATAACCTCTATTGAGGATAGCCTTATTTCAACCAAAAAATCCTCCATGGACAAGACAATACAACCAAAAAATCTTTAATGGACAAGACAATACAAATGAATAAATGACAACGAAAGTAACTGATGAAACATAAAGATAATAGTGAAAATACAAGACATAAATGAACGATTCATGTAATATAAAACTATTAAAAAGCTTTTAATTAAAAATAAAAATAAAATAATATGGACAACGATTAAAAACAATATATATTAGAAGCTATAACATAAAATAATATTTATTTAGAATGTAATATCATCATTAAAAAATAAACAACATAAATAAAAAAAGAATTAAAATGGTGTATTTGATCAAAATATAGATATATTGGAGTAAACAAAAAAAAAATGAGTCTTTAAAATAGAGAAACTGTTAGAGTGAACTAAAATAATGAGTGATTAAAAATAGGGAGGCTATTGAAGTGAAATTGAAATAAAAAGTCTCAAAAGTTAAGAAAAAAAGTCCAAACTCTCTATACATAAAAAAAAATAATAATAATAATAAAGAAACTGTTGAAATTAACCTATGTCAATTTGCTTTCTAATCTTCAAAGAGTGTTCGTTCTTGCGGTCCTATAGCTCCATATAGGGGACTGATTTATAAATACTTGAATTGTTACGTGGCACGGATTGGGTGATGGACCATTATGTTATCATTATTATTATTATTTTGATTTAAAAGAGGTCAAAGTCAGAAAAATTAATCAATCACGATTTTAAGAGAAGAAGTAGTATTTTTATCTATTTCTCACAGTTCACGCAATTACGTGAGAACATGATCAATTAAATGCCTACCCAAAGATAAGTGAGACCATAGTTAGAGATTTGTATATTTGTTGGCTTCTCAATAAATGTGAGTGACTAGATAATAATTTTTTTTTATCATCTCAAAAAGATAATAAATTTTTTTCTAGAATTCTGCACAATTTAAATGAAAATTAATTTCAACATGCTCAGTACGTACCTGAAATCCCAAATTCAGTTATAAGAGATTGCAACCAAGTAGCTTAGTCGTGGCACAGGCAATTAGGTAGAAGGAGTAATTGTTTAGTAGTGCAATTAAAAGAATGAAACCCTAAATTCCTATGCCACGTGGATTCTGGTTGGCCGTCTCTAGCATGTTACAATTATTATAGTCTGATACAAAACAAAAGGGAAAATTTCACAAATAATTTCTATTGTTACTTAATTATTTTAGTTTAATTCCTATTATTTTATTTATCTTAATTTAGTCTTTATTATTTGTAAAAAAATCTCAATTTCATCCCTACCGTCAAAAAAGGGATTAAATCTAACAGTTTTGGAGGCAATTTTGGAATAAAATAGTAATAGTTCAATTTGGTCCCTATTATTTTCAAAGAGTTCCAAATGAATCCTCAATGTTTTAAAAGAATTTCAAATAAGTTCTCAATATTTTAAAAAGGCTTCAATTAAGTCCTTACTATTCAATAAAGTTTTTAATAAATGCTTAAAGTCACCCATCTCTTAAACACACACGATTTGTGTGGTAAACACAAAGAAATAGACTTGTCTCATTGAATGTAGCCCACAAAATCTAGTTGAGTTGGCTTTTGACTAATCAGTGATAGATAACTAAGATAGCATTCACGAAACGAAATTCGAATTTTGTTGTCAAAACCAAAATTAAGAAAATCCAAAAAACGCCACAATACGTAATTAGAAAGGTAGAATAAGGACACAACATACATTACCAACTACAGAAATTGATCAAGGTCTAACTACAAGAGATCAATAATGACAAAGGTTAAGAAAAAAATAAAATAAAAAAGAAGTATGTCCTATAATAAAAAAATAAAACAATGACAAGGTCTTCACAGAAAATGATTTTTGTGACAATAGAAGCAAATTAATATGCCATATCAATGAGTAAATGACTTGAAACATTAAGGACTTAATGGGCAAAACATTGAGGATTTATTTGAAACTATTTAAAAATATTGAGTACTTATTTGAAACTCTTTTAAAACATTGAGGACTTATTTGAAACTCTTTTAAAACAATAGGGACCAAATTGATCTACGTCCACGGGACCTCCCCTGGTCCAATAAACCTGTTCATTAAGAAATAACAAGTTATAACATTAATGGACTTACACAAGTAAAAACTTCCTCTTGACCTTTGACGCCTAGATGAAGAACTCATTCACGAACTTTGGTTTGGCGAGCTCCTCTCACTTGCAACGTTCTCTCCCGAGAACTACACATTCTTCTCCTGAAGAATGAATAAAAAGACAGTAATCTAATCACTCAAACACTCATACAAATTACTTATGTCTTACTGTCAAACAAAACAAAGTTGCAATACTTAATACAATCAAGCACTCAACTACAGATCGTGTTACAACATCACTTGGAACACTGGACAAAAAACTCTCTTGTATTTTCTCTCGTTGTACTCTCTGTCTCTTCCTCAAATCTGTCGTGACCTTATGCTGCAAATAAATACAAGATTGCGGCTTGGACATCTTGTCTTAGGCTTCAAGAAAGGCCTTGACTCATAAAACATATTCTTCATTTCCTTGTGAATATGTAATAAATGTCATTCCTTAATCAGCACAAATCTTCTTCTTATATGCTAAGTTACCATAAGATTTTTCTTGCACAATATAAACGGTAAAAGCACAAGTATGGTAATATCATAAGTTTTGCAAAACATAACCAATCAATAATTGTCTTAATAATCTTCAATCAATTAATCAATCACCAATCAATCTAATTGGCTTAACAGACATGATGATCCAACATGAGGAATCCCTCGATGGGATTTCCGTAATATCATAGTAGACAATGGGATTTCCGGGAAATAAGCATGTACTAATAAGGCTCCCTCGATTTGTCTATATTTTGTACGATACCTGGAAATATTGCCATTGCTTTTGGATTATTGGATAGATAGCTGCATTGCAAGTGAATTGAAATAGACGTGAATTTACACCTTTCACTTTCTATCTATATATTGGCAAAAATAGATTGAACAATAGCTTTAAAATATGGTAATGGGTATTAAATTACAATATTTCAACAAAAGAAAAAATAAAAGAAAGTATTAAATACCATTATAATGAGCTATAAATGGAATCAGTTTACAAATATTTCATGGACTAATCTTCATGCATGATATGTGGCAGCGGAGATAGTGGCGTTTTGGGCAGGATTGAAATGACCTGTTGATATGGGCTTATTGATGATATGAACAATAGGTTTGATGCGTGTTAGCCATATTGATTTTTCTATTGATTACAAATATTCAGTTATTACATATTGGAGTTTGTCTTCGTTCCAGTTCATATTATTTTGAAGTATTATTTTGACTTGTTAATGTTTAACTACTTTCGTAAGTTTACCAGATATAGTATTCTATGTTGTGATGAATAGACCCTTGCATATTTAGGAGTAATTTTATTAGACTTGCGATGGTTACGATACCAAGTTTTACTTAGCTAATTCGGGGGCGTGACGGATTTATATCACTACTGTGATCACTATCCCTTCTACGATAAGAGTTTTTCCTTGTATAATAAAAATTTTGCATGTTAAACATCTAATTTTCACCTTACAAAATGATGAAATGTCATTACCAATGATTTAGGAAGAGTAATCTTCTTAAACACGTAGCAATTATGATCCTAAGTTTGCCATAGCGTATTTGTGGGCGTAACAGGTTTATATCAAAACAGTAATCACAAGTTCTTTTAGGGTAAGAATCGCTCCTTATATAATGAAAGTTTTGTACGTTAAATATCTAATTTTCACCATATATACACTACAAAAAAATAAACACAAGCGACGGATTTTAGTGACGACAATTTTTTCCATCGCTATTTAGCAACGAAATGCGACATATAATATTCGGTCATTAATTAGTTATGGCAAAACGACAGAACAATGACGGAAAAATTTATGAAACGTGATCAGGAGCAATAAATATACAGTATATTGCTCTTAACAAGAGTAGTTGAAAGAATTTTTAAAACAAACAAAATATTAATCTGTGTATTCTGTTATGAATAGAGACGCAACATCTTGGTAACGCAAACATTGTGATCTATATGCGATGAAGACGGCTTTTCTTCCTATCACGCTTAATAAAGAGTAGTAATTGTGATGCTATGAAATCACACACACTTTTTTTTATATATATTTTTGTGGTGAAAATATATATGACATAATAAATTTTACATTATTATAACTTTACAGAATATTACATGAGTAGTTCTGTGTTATGAATACACCAGCAATGGACCAAAATGAAGTAGCAAAGTTGAGTGCAGCAGGACCAAACCTGGATAACAAAGCCCAAACGAAGAGAAATGGTGCTCTTAAACGTATAAGGCCCAGCTATATGGAAGATTACGTGACTGCCTGAGTGAGAATATTCTAAGTTGAGTGACTTGTATAAGAGTGGGTTGGGCGTGAGCATAGGCAAGCATAATCAATTTGTTAGTTTGTTACTTTACATTTCAACTTCTCTCTCTCTCTCTTCTTTTTCTTCTCTGCAACTCTCTGTTTATTAATGAAAGCTTGCAAGCTCTGTTGAGCTCGATCCTATTATTGACCCTATATTCCCTAAAATCCAAAAGAAGTCATAAAATTGGTGCTTTTATTAAGCTTCCTTCATGGCGGACGGAATAACACTCGACGACGCTGTGGAGGTAACGGTGAAGAAGCTCGAGCCAATTGCAGTCGAGCATTCTCAACGACTCGATGCCCATCAACACGCATTTGGAGACCTCGTTTTCAAGGTCTCGATGCTTGAGAGCAAACTTGATCGAGTTCTTCAGCTCGTAACTGGAAAATTTGGTGCTACGCCTCATGCGATGACTTCTTCAACAATAACGCCGACGGACCCGTTTACACCCACAACCACAACAACCATTAACCAACTAGCCAAATTAGACCCACAACCTCACCAACCTTCCGTAGATCAAGAGGGCTATTCAGTTTGTTGACTGGTGCCCTACCGGATTCAAGTGTGGTATTAACTACCAACCCCCAACTGTAGTGCTCGGTGGCGATTTGGCTAAGGTACAGAGGGCTCTCGACATTGAACGACCCACATGTTCATCTATCAGGTTATATCACCATAAAATGTTTGTTAAAATTCTTGAACTAGATTTGTTAATGTGGAAAGTAAGGAAAAAAGGTAGGATTCGGGTTTCGACGGCTATACAATTGAGGATGTTTGGTGATCAAAGGGAAAGGGTTGACTTGGGTGATAAAGGCGTATGGGCATTGACATTATATAGTGATGAGAAATATGTTAGAGAGCTTTTGTATTTGATGTCTTATTCAAAAGGTTATGTCAATGCTTCTATTTATGGAATTTCGAAGAGGTTGCGTAAAACCCGAGATTGGATTGTGGCATTGCAGGCTTTGATGCTTATGCATAGATTGTTGAGTGATGAGGTTGCTGCTCTTGCGTAGGAGATTATGTATTCCAGTCGAAGAGGAACTATGATAGAGAAGAAGGGTGTGGGTCAGACCTTAGCAAAAACGAGTTTCCATGGATTAATTGTGGTTGGATTGATTGATGGTGTTCAGATTCTTGGAATGGCAATTGTGACAATTTTGTTTGCTGTTCTTGGAATTGTTGCTGGTTATGTTGCGGTTTGTATGTGGAAAACAATTTTCTGTGGCGATTACAAGGGAAGGGTTTCTGTCTCTTGGAAAGTTGTCTATTTCTTCCCTGGTATTTCATTTCTCATTTTAATTACTTTGAATTTTTTTTATGGGGGAGTCACAATACAGAAGCCATCCCATTTTTCCTATTTGTCATTTTCATTTTGCTCTGCTTCTGCATCTCTGTTTCTTTTGGAGATGATTTATGTTACATTAATATCGATGACGCCGAAGCTCAATTCAGGAACTATCAAATGCTGTTTGATTATATTAATTATAGTCCTAGCTTGAATGCTAAAGCAAAATTTGGTACCTTGGAAGAGAGTATGAGAGAATAAACTATTCACGTCCTGGTGAAATTGGCTCTGGTCAAATTGGAGGTTTTCCTTTTCTACCAGGTAACTTCTTTACTTACGCAGATAAACAACAAGATTACTGAAGCGGATATTATATTTCTAGGCCTTTCTTCAACGCTGTTGACCGAAATTCTGTCAAGATACTTGCAAGGCTCAAAGGTACCATTTGTCACATTGAAACCAAAAAGGTACATGTTCATTTGAATTGGTTTAGGTTGCACTTGGGATGCTTTTTACAAGGATGTCGATCCCCGTGGAATTAAAGAAGGACTTGAAAGTTTTCTGGAATGAGGCTGCCCACCAAAATTCTTGATAATTGTTGATGTGGTAGATGGCCACATTGCGGCAATGAAGAAAGGTCGACCTGGTAAAAGATATCTCCTTATAGGAGAAAATGCATCATTCAAGAATGTTTTTGATGTTGCTGCTACTATCACACACACCAAATCACCTTTGTTTAACATTCCTCCAGTACTCATTGAAGTTTATGGTTGGGTATCAGTTCATATGGATAGAATATCTGGGAAGATTCCTCTAATTAGTCCACCAACTGTGTATGTTCTTCGACATCAATGGGCTTACTCTTGTGAGAAGGTCAAGAGAGTTGGATTACAATAAATTTCCTACGGAAAATATATTTCATCTCCAGGCTGTTGAGTTTAGCAAATTAGTTTTGTCACTGAGACCTGATGAACCAGATGGTTTAACTCCTAGGCTAGTCGTGGTCCAATCGGATAATCTTTCCCTTAAAGATGCAACATGGCTCGATGCGCACGAAGTCATGGTTGAATTTTCCAACTTGAACCTTGAGGACAAGGTTCTTTCAAAAGGGAAGGTATTATTATGAATACACCAGCAATGGACCAAAATGAAGTAGCAAAGTTGAGTGCAGCGGGACCAAGCCAGGATAACAAAGCCCAAGCGAAGAGAAATGGTGCTCGTAAGCGTATAAGGCCCAGCTATCTGGAAGATTACGTGACTGCCTAGTAGGAGTGAGAATATTATGAGTTGAGTGACTTGTATAAGAGTGGGTTGGGCGTGAGCATAGGCAAGCAGAATCAATTTGTTATTTTGTTACTTTACATTTCAGCTTCTCTCTCTCTTATTTTTCTTTGCAACTCTTTGTTTATTAATCAAAAGCTTGCAATCTCTGTTGAGCTCGATCCTATTATTGACCCTATATTCCCTAAAATCCAAAAGAAGTCATAAGGCGAACAGAGACAATATGAGTAGTTTTGCCGTTATATAAAATTCAAATCTTGTAATTGACAATATAGAAGAACAGCGTAAAATCTCATACGTAATTGTATTTCATAAGGCGATATTCTTGATGGGATCACTACGCTGGTATAAATGTAAGTACATACTAAGTCATATTCTCAGTATCAATATATTATATATACCTAGTTATCATAGAGAAATGCGGGCAGGCGTGGAGAAATTAATACTTCTAGAGGATTTGCCTTCATCAAGAACAAACCTAGGCCTTCTTTCATATCCATTGGTAAGTTTGATGGTGTTGTAAAATTAAAACCTTGAAGCAAGCGAGCAATAGTCAGGTGTGTTGCTCGCAATGCATATGTAATTCCTGGATAAGATCTTCGTCCAGAACCAAAGGGTATGTACTCAAAATGACGTCCATAAACATCTTCCTCTGCATTGGTTGTCAAAAATCGATCTAGTTGAAATTCGTTAGGGTCTAACCAAATACGAGGGTCACGGCGTAATTTCCATGCATTCACCAGTAAGTGAGTGCCTCTAGGGATAAGGTAACCACCCACATTACAATCACCTATGGCTTGATGTGGTACCAAAAGAGGTCCTGGTGAATATAAACAAAGTATTTCGTTAATAATAACCTGAAGATAGCTTAGATTCTTGATATCAGATTCGTCTATCCATCTATCTCTGCCAATCTTGTTATCTATTTCTTCTTGGGCGCGCTTCATAACATGTCTATTGTTCAATAGTAGTGAAATGAGCCATGTGAGAAGAACAGATGAGGTGTCCGTGCTTGCCAAAATAATATTCTGCATAATAATTAGACCAAGGTCTCAAAGTCAACGGAGAAGCATAAACTGGCAAAGAACATTACTGTAGAAGTCGCATCGACAAATATATGACCCTTAAAAGAACAAAGTATAAGAAATGAAACAAAAATCCCAATTATACCATTTCCATTCTCCTAGATTACCCAATATCTTATTTGATCACAAATATATCTTCACTGGAAACAATTAATAGGTCCTAGTAGTTTGACAAAAAAAAAAAGTACTAGCAGTTCTGTTGTGTTCTTTTTTATTTTATTTTATATATTTAAAGAATGTTTAAACCGTACAACAGTACATATTAAATATCACCTATGAGAATTGATCTCACAATCTCTTACATTCATACCGAGAAGCATACTATTAGATTAAAAGTAAGAACCTTCAGAATGTTGATGATCCAATATTGTAGTATAAATGATGTGAAAATCTATTTTTAGAACATTAATGGTGTGTTATTTTGGCATCACCTGCATTCAAGTCTTTTGACGTGGATCTACGGTGATGTCATGTCCAAGACTCCAAAAGCAAAATATTTTATTTGCATTCATAAGGATAGATCTAATTGATGAAGGTAAAATATTTTATTGTCATATAAAGGATATGAAAATATTTTATTTTCATATATAGGATATGAAAATTATTTATTACCCAATAGCTAAGTAAGATAATCATGTAACGACTTGTTGTAATAAAAAGTTTTAAATTTAAAGAACCGCATCAACATTCATTATACCAAAAGAAAAAAAAAATGTATTCTACGATTAAATGAAGTGTCACTCCTCTGGTAGTTCCTAATGTTGGTTAAGAATTTTAATCTAATTCCTCTTACCCATTTTAGTCACTAAAATTACGTACACTCTAAGCCCCTACAAGTCTAATTTGCATTACTGACATGGCCCGTGTGAGTCTAATTTGCAACTGCCATCCAAAGGCTTGTTCTGTTTAAATTAAAATAGGGGAAAGGAAAGGGTATCCTTCTACCACTGGCCATTTGGTCAAATGGTATGATTTTCGCTTTAAGTATAAAAGTTCTTGAGATCAATCTCTGTATATAACATTATAAGTGATGTAAAATAGTTTAAGGCTGTGTTCTCTCTCCTTTGTTTTAAATATGTTTGGAGTGAGAGGGAAATGAACCCTCCCACCAAAGGTAAAAAATTGATCCCTACAAATTGCCGTAAAAGAGAGGGAAGAGATTTAATCCAAACTTTTAATTTCTTTTTCCAGAATCAAATAAAAAATGGAAAATTCTTTATAATGCTTTCGTTTATGATTTGTGCAATCCAAATATGAGGATTCTTCTTTGTTTATTTTTTCTTTATGATGCTTTCCCTAGTGAATCAAATAGATCTAAAGGAATATTATATATTGCACAAATTACGTTCTAATTAGTTTTGGATATGTCTAGTTTAACTTTTTTCATAGAACTTGCAAATCGTATTAGAGAGACCTAAATGTGTAATATTAGAGTAAAAGACAGATAAGCACAGAAATAACTAAATTCGCAATTCCCAAAAGACATTCTAGAATATTTGAGCAATTTCATACTGAATAAATTAGTATGAAACACAACACTCTTTTTGCAGTCACTTATAGATTTTTTTTTTGTTTTTCATGATGGAGAACATTTCTAGAAAGCCCTAGAGTTTACACTAGGATCCGGATGTCAAGACGTGATTCACCTAAAAATGGTATGGTTTGATTTAGTTAGGTACATGATTTATTAGGAGTGGTCCTAAGGAGAATATACACTATAATATTTTTTATCTATTGTAACATTTAATATACTTAAAACTATAATTGCAAAAAGACTAAAACCGTTGCAAATAACTTTAACCTGTTGCATGCATATAGTGTCATTGTATATGGTCTCGTTGCAAATTCTTTATTGCTACGGTTTTTTTTTATAATAATAAGCAATATTTTAAAACCTTTGCCAAAAAGTAATTTTATGAGCAGTTAATAGCAAAAACTGATTAGAAAAATATTTTACATTGCAAAAGTTTGATTTTATGCAATGGTTAATAAGACTCCTTTTGCAACGAGTTTTTCATCTTTGCAACGATTTTTTAGTTTTCAATTAAATGTTGTAGAAAATCTAAAATGGTATAGTGATAGTTCCTAACTGATTCTAACTCAAGTGATAACCAAGTCTCCCACACTCACACATCTCAAACACTCAATTATTAAGCTAACCCTTTGGAGTTCATTATAGTTATTTTTTTTTTAAGATGAGGACTCTTAATTAGAAAGCCCTTTGTACTCACTCCAAAACGCGCCAAACCCAACAAATCACGACCGAACCGGAGGATGTATGATTTAGGCAAGTCTGATATAAGGTCCATCATAAATAAATCCAAGGAAATTAACTTTTTAGATAATCCAAATTCAAAATGCAAGTAAGTTTTTAATGTCGCACTCTAAATACTCAACCACTAAACTAATTAGACTACAGAAAAGGTACTTAGAATCTTTGTACATTCTCCATAAAAACAAGGGAAAATTGGTACATTGCATCAATCATAACTAAGTCAACATTAACTACCACTCAAATATCACATTTTACGTGTATATTTGGTTGGTATGCTAACTTAAGAAACTTTTTAATTATCTCTCTTCTTTTTTTGTAATTTTTTATATCACCCATTTACATCTCATTTGTATGGTAAGAATTAATGTATTAAATATCAAATCTTTCGTGTATATGGTAGAAATTCTATTATATAAGGAAGGGTAATTGGATGATATATAACATTACTTTTTCTTTTAATATGCCAACTACGCATATACATATAAGGTGATATTTGGGTGATAAAATAAGGTGACAACCAATATTACTCTAAAGAAAAAGAGTAATGTTATGCATCACCCATTTTTTCATCACCATTTTATCGTCTCCTATGTGGAATTCTATATGGCATACTAACTAAACAATTTTTATTTATTTTTCTTCTTTTTAATTATTTTTCTGTCTCTTTCATATTTACTCAAAATACTTTTATTTCTTTGTTTAACCATATCAGACCCCTTGACCAATATATATATATATATATATATATATATATATATATATATATATATATATATATATATATATATATATCAGACCCAAATATTGGATAAACAACAATAAATTAATCGACCAAAAAAAGAGAACTAGTCTTCTTAAGCAATTTTTTTTTTTTATAAATAGCATATTACCCCTTTGTGTTTTGCTAAAAATGCATAATATCC
Organism: Ehretia macrophylla; assembly: GCA_037974665.1. NCBI lineage: Eukaryota > Viridiplantae > Streptophyta > Magnoliopsida > Boraginales > Ehretiaceae > Ehretia > Ehretia macrophylla. Next base: position 41,042,970 of record CM075767.1, read on the forward strand.
CCCTATGTTTTAAAAATTAGCTAATTACCCCCCTGTGATTTGCTAAAAGTAGCTAATTACCCCCTTGTGTTTTAAAAATTAACTAGTTACCTCCCTGTATTTTATAAAAGTAGCTAATTACCCCCCTTGTGTTTTTTAAAAATTAGCGCTTTTGTTAGAAAATATAAGGGGACAATCAGCTACTTTTATAAAACACAAAGGGATAATCAGTTACTTTTAACAAATCATATGGGGGTTTATCAGCTAATTTTTAAAACACAGGGGGGTATTGTGCACTTTTAGCAAAACACATGGGGATAATCAGCTAATTTTTAAAACACAAGGGATATTGTGCATTTTAACAAAACACAGGGGAGTAATGCGCTATTTACCCTTTTTTTTTCTTTCTTGCTATGTTTCCTTTGTAACTGTTTCCTTTTTCTTTCTTGGTGTGCATCATATTGAAACCATATGAAGAAGCTTAGAGCGCATTAAAACCGTTAAGGTACAAAGAAGAGAAACAAATGTGGTGGTGGGTTTAGATTATAATAATATAGTTTGCACGCATTAGGTTAATTGAGATTGGAGATAGAAAAAGCAACAAGCAATGTCTTTGCGTAGATTATGTTTTAATTTCTTGTATGTAGAACCGTTGTATCTAAAATAATTAGTTCTTCAATCAATATTGGTTCTTTTTTTTTTGGCTAATTGATTTATTATTGTTTCTCAAATATTTGGGTCTCATATGTTTTTTTTTTTTTTTTTTTTTTGTCAAGAGGTATAACATGGTTAAACAAAAAAAGAAAAAAAAATATTTTGAGTAAATATTTATTAAGAGAGAGAAAAAAAAATAGTCTAGTTGGTAAGATTTTACGTAAGATGTGATAAAAATGTGATAAAAAAAAGGTGATATATAGTATTAAGCAAATAAAAACTATTGGTGTACATACCATTATTGTTGCCTTGATTATAGTTTCGCGTGTATATCCACAGGTGGTTTTGTCTCCAATCACGGAAAGCATCACGTCTATGAAATCTTGTTCCACGTCGTTCTCCTTCTTCAATCTCCTCTTGGCATGTTCATCAATCCAACTCTGGAAAATAACATCAAGTTCTTTTGAAATGCGCTTCATGTTCTTAATATCCCCATGAAAATCTAACCGTCTCAACCATGGAAATGGAATTTGATCGGACAGTCGAAATTCTCCTGCTGCATAGGTAAACTCCTTGACGAGTCTCCTAAAACGTTTAGCTTCTTCATTTTCTACACCAATCACAGAATTAATATACCTCTTCCCAGCTATTGTCTTCACAATCATATTCAATGCCAACTGCTCAAACCATTTACTAATCACCACCTTTGCTGGACTATCACAATTGTTGTTCTTCTCTACAACTGAGTACAACTCTTTCATGCTTTCTTCTACTTCAGAAATTCTGACATGCTTGAGTTTCTCCAGCCTCCTAGTAGAGAGTAATTCGAGCATAACTATTTTCCTTATGTGACGCCAGTAAGGACCATATGGTGCGAGCCCAAATGCTGCATAGTTGTATGCGAGATATTTACCTGTAGTAGAAGGCGCCCGGGTCGGGAAAACCCTATTGTTGTAGGTGAAGCATTCCTTAACAGCTTCCCTACTGCTAATCACAAGTGCGCAGTCTGCACCTAGCCGAATAGTGAAAATTGGACCCATCTTATTTGGCGCCTCTTAATAAATGGAGGTGGCCTATAATTGGCAAGGCACCTGATGGTTCTTGGGGTGACTTGCCCTTACTCTTCAGACCACGATTCTTTCTTTGCCATAGATGGTATAATGATAGTAAAAGCACAAGACAAGCAATAACTGGAGACAAATGACCAATAAAACCCATAACAGAAATGCGGTAAATTGATGCAGAAGCTGTTTATATCTGATCCATGGTGTTAATCATGAGTCTTTTTCTGTTTCTCTTTTTGCCTTTTATAAGGCACACGTTATTCATATTACTTGCAGAAGTTCAACTCATTATTAAATAACATTACTTCTTTATGCCTGTCCGCCTACACCAGCCGAATTTTACATCATCCAACTATTTATAACGAAATCTGGCGTATTCTTAGTGAATTGTTGACCGAAAAAAATAAATGGAGTGTGGCTCATTTACTTTTAAGTCTTGTTATATGTCGCTGTGTATTTGTTTCATCCAGACAATGAAAGTTATATTTCTACAAAATCGTTGCTAATTCGTTCGCAAAGGTTTTGCGTGCTTTTTTTCACGCCAAATATTTTGTCTCGAATCCGTGACAAAACATGAATTTCGCCGCTAAATTTTTTATAATTGCCAATAAAAATAAAATATATCTTCATTCGGCAACGAAGTGGCAACCAACGTTGATAAAATTATATATTTTATATATATAATTTGATAAACATAAGATATCTATGTCGCTAGATCATGGCAAAATTTGCAATGATTTTGCGACAAAATTATAAAGGTAGTCACCCATTGTTCGAACTGAACACGAAACCTGCAAAACAAAGGCACCACCCGTAGTTATTTTAGAGGACCTCCTCTGTCAATCAAGTGAGGTAATGAGTCCGAGTACGAACAATAGGCAATAAGAACTTAAGAATGGCAATTTTAAATAAAGAATGAGTTATCTAGTACCTGTTGGGGTGGTATTTATATATACTATCGAGTAATGCAATTGAGAAACCATGATGATATATAAGACATGGTCAAAAGAATATTGTGCACATGGAATGGCACAAGTTGGACCATGGGCATTTTATCAGATAACGTGATTTCCAACTCATTCTCTGTGAAATACAGATTAGCAGTTGCAGCGACGGATTGCAGTGCCCGCGGCTATAGATAGCAGACTCACTTCACAGTTTCAAACACACGGAAAACAGAGAGAAAATGTAAAGAGTTTCTCCTATTATTTTTTATTGTCTTTATTTTATGAGTATAAATTAATTAGTTTCTCTTATTATTTAAAAAAGTTAATTGTGCTCTTCTTATATTTGAGAGAAAATTATTGTAAAATATTCTTACATTATAGTGAATCCTCCTATACTTGTCCACGGTTTTACCTCAATTTATTTGAAAATTTTTCACGTAAAAATTATTGTCTCAATTATTTTTTTCTCAATCTTATTTTAATTGAGTGATATTGTTTGACACCGATCACTCTGTTGCATCACGACCCAACACTTTTTATATTAAATTATTATATGTATTAAAAAATATATATAAGGTAATTATTCCTCGCTTTTGTCGTTTACAATTTGAATTCCTCATAACCATAGGGTGGCCATACGCCAAAACACGACAATTTGATGATAATTACAATGGACAAACCTATATTATGGCGCCCCCCTCACTTCAAAAGGTTTTTTAAAATATTTATCTTTTGAACATATTTTTAGACAAAAAAAATAAATTTAATACTCAATAAAATAAAAATTATATATAATTGTTAAAATATGTAAACTTAGGCTCCGTTTGTTTGTCATAAAATAATTTACTTGTGTAAAATGTTTTCCGTAAAAAATATTTTCTTGAAAAATAAAATATTTTATAAGACTTCATTTGTTTGCCGTAAAATAACTTGTTGGGAAAAAATATTTTTCCGGAAAATAAATTACTGAAAAATATTTTTTGGTGTTTGGATGTATCGTGAATTCCGCAAAATATTTTCTTCTTCCAAAGTCCCGTAAAATATTTTACAAAATTTTCTACTAGTAGCAGTTGTAGACCGGAAAATATTTTACGATTGACTAATTTTACGGTGTTACCAAATACAGTAAAATTAAAAAAAAGCAGTCATAATTTTTTACCGTAAAATATTTTATGATTGACTAATTTTTCAGTATTATCAAACACCGTAAAATTTGAAAAATATTTAAAAAAAAATATTTTACGTCAAACATACAGAGCTTAGAAAATATTTTACAGCAAACATACAGACTAACCTCCACTTAACAAAAATTTGGGATTCGCCTCAGATAATTCCTTAGTAAGCAAAAGGTGCACCTGCGGTACCTAAGAGATGTCTGTATGCCACGTACGCAAATATAATGGCCTTAGAAATGGTTTGTCGTTTTCTTTTCACTCAAGTGGAGATAAGATGTCGGTGATGTATTAATTAATAATTTTAAAAATTACTTTTCCCCTTCTGTCTTTCTCCAGTAGAAATTTCAACTTATCAAACGGATTGTCGAATATGGTAGTTCCAATGGTTTGCCATTTTCCAACGAGAACTTATGTGGAGGAAATTATTGTGGATAATGCCAAAATGGTGGAAGGTAGGAGCCAATCTGAATTCGCAGACAGTATCTCTTTCTTTATGCTTGCAAATAATTTTATACACTACTTTTTTTTTTGGCAATAAACATTGATTTTTATATACTTAAAAGAATTAAAATTTCAGATTTTTTTTTTCAGTTTTAATAGGAGATCGGCCTTGTTAAGCCAACAAAAAAGGCCTTTTTACCTTTTCTAATTACCCGCTTGAGGCGTACGGCTTCAAATGCTTGTTATAAATATACATGATGGGCCATTATGTTATCATTTCACAAAGTAAATAGAGAGATTAATTCTAGAATGCTACAAAGAATAATAAGTACATAATTGAAGTGAAAATCAATTTCAACGTACTTGGTAGGCATATGAACACCAAATTGATCAAATAAAAGAGATTGCAGCTTAGTCGTCGCATAGGCAAGCGTATTAGGTAGAAGTAGCAATAATTTAGTAGTGCTATTAAAAGAATGGAATCATAAGCTTCTATGCTATGTCCATTTCGGGTAAAGGTCTAACCACCTCAACAACACCACCACCAACCCCCCCCCCCACCCCCACCACCCACCCCCAATTTATTGACTGATACAAAAAAGAGTAAAGAAAGATAGGATAACATAGGTGGTGGAATACTGACTAGGAATTAGTTACTTGACTCGATGAATACAAGGAGCTCCCTTCGACTCAGGTACAAAATTAATGTTGAGTCAACAATTATCAAGAGGGCTACTACAGAATTAGATCAAGTCGATCTATTCCCTTGTATATTAAAATACATATCAAAAAATTTGAATATCTAGAAATTAAAAGGACATGATGATCCAACGTGAGGTATCCAAAATCCATAGCAAACAATCGGATTCCTATTAGCCTTGTTGATATTTCTATTGATTATTAGTTTATTACACATATTTGGTTATTACATATAGGAGTTTGTCTTCGTTCGAGTTCATAATATTTGTTTGTGATTACCCTTAAGTTCAGCTCAAATGTTTTCTTCACCAGGAATTTTTTCGCTTGTTTTGTTATTTGTTGTCTTTGAATATTAGGCTACTGAAAGTAAGTATATACGAGTTTATTGCCCACTCTATTGGATCAGCTTTCCAATAATCACGTGATATTTTGGGTTATTATTATTTGGAATGATGTTTTGGAGTACCTCGTGAACTCGCCTTAAATATTTTGAAGTATTATTTTGACTTATTTAAGGTTTCAGCTAATTTGGTATATGTTTGCCAAATATTATATTTTGTCAAAAATTGATATAGTTGAAATTCATTAGGGTCTAACTTCACTAACAAATGAGTGCCTCTAGGTATAAGGTGACCACCCATGCACATTACAATCCTCCATGACTTGATGTGGTACCAAAAAGGGTCCAAATAAATAAAGACTAAATGTTTATTTAACAATGACGTGAAAATAACTTAAATTCTTAATATCAAATTCATCTATCCATCTATCCATCTATCTTTTCCAATCTTGTGATCTATCTCTTCTTAGGCTTGCTTCATAACGTGTCTATTCTTCGATTGTAGTGAGATAGCCATGCGAGAAGAAGAGATGAGGTGTCCGTGCTTGCTAAAGAAGAAAAGCCATATCAAAGTAACTTAGTTGTGGCATAGGCAAGGGTATTAGGTAGAAGGAGCAACAATTTACTACTGCGAATGGAACCTATATTAGAAGAATGGAACCACCTATATATATTAGAAGAATGTAACCATAGGCTCCTATGTCATGTCCATTTCGAGTAAAGGTCTAACCACCTCAAATATCTCTCTCCCCCCTCCCTCGCTCCCTCCTTCCCGGGCCATCTCTGGCAAAATTATAATTATTATAGTATGATAGACGATGGAATAATTTTCAATAGTGAATCACTTGACTTAGAGGGAGAGCCCTCCAACTCAAGTATAAAATCAATCTTGAGTCAACAATTTTCACATCCTCATCCTCTAAAAACTTTAGAAGTAAAGGCAGGAGATCAGAATTTGCAATTTTCAGTCTGAGCTTCTCATCAGCAGTCAAGTTCCATAATGTACAAATACTTTGCTCCTTCACCTGCAAAATTAATTGAAGTTTTTCCTAAAATTTTGTTTGTCAAGAATGACGTGGATAGAAAACTATGATGAGATTACTTTTCTCATACATTAGAAGATAAATAAGATCGCCTTAACAGGGCAGTTATTTCTTCTACTGCCCCACTTGCAGCCACAGAATCTCTGTATTGATTAACTGAGGATATAGTCCTCAACAGACCAGCAGCTGCTTCACATGCAGAATCAGAATCGGATTTCAAAAGATTCACGGTGAGATTAACAGCTCCGTGAAACTGCATGATAGTATCAACATACTTCTTTCCTCCAACTGAATACTTCCAGAGTGCAACTATTGCCTGTTCTCTATCAAGAGGATCATTGTCTAACCCAAGCATCCGAACAAACAATACCACATACCCATCACCGGTGCTAAATGAGGTCTTCTTTAATTCATCAACATCCTGATATTGAAGCGGAAAGATGATTCATCAGGTATACCTCTAGCAGACGGGGCATCTATCGACTTGATGACTTCTTTTAAGTAAAGAAAAGAGTACATGAACAAATATCAGTAAAAAGTAAAACTAGGTGTATTATCACCCACATATATCTCTTTGCACCATTATATAACAATGGTAAGAAAAGTTATTGCTAGGATAATTTAACTAAACTAACTTTTGTAATGTTGGGTGGTATATCTGATATATCATGTCAATCAAAGTTTTGAGCATTCCATTCATGGTAGAGAATTTGGTGTATGATCACTATTATGAGAAAAATAATAAAATTGATGCTAACAACTTAAAGCCCTCCCTAACAGATAACATATCAAGTGATAGTGAATTAGTCCAAAACAAAATCCAGAATTTAAACAAATATGATGTACTGAGAATACCATGCCTCAGTCATGATACACAATATAGCAACAGTATATCTGGATCACTAAGACTAATACAAGTTAATCAGTTCATTCTTCGAAAAAAATTCACTCCCAAGAAGGAAAGAAGTACTACACCAATGCTCTCATACACATCTGAGGCACTTACTTAACCTCGTATATATAAAATATGTTGCCAAAAAAAAAAAGATGTTCTCTTGTCATACACTTGATGGACAATGTAGAAGAAAACCTGAAGGTCATATTATCACTCTCTCACGCAAATAAGAAAAATGGCATGTATCATTAACTTAAATGAATACTATGTTTAGAAGCATTAGTAACTTCACTATAGCTATGTAACTGCAGTAATAGCATGTAATGAACTTTAACCATGGCAAGGACGACTTTGACAACTAATTTGACCTTGAAGTTCCTTTGCATATACAAACTACAATTTTGAACCATTCTCTGCATTGTGGTCCCCTAATATTCAATATTTGTTTCATGTCCTTTCATAAAGTCCATCCCAATAATTTTTAGAGTCCACCATCTTCTGAAATGCATTGACCAAGCTTATGATAATTACTTAGAACCTAGTCTAGACACAAGTCTCAATACTATAACTGTACAAACTACCGTTTGATAGCCTAATCTCTTTGTAATAGCCTACGCATTGCTTCCATATATACGTAGAGAACTGTAGCATCTGCAACTATGATTGTTAACATTACCACAGTTTTATCATATAGAACAAAGAATGCTTCTCCAGCTGCAAACTATATATTGACTCTTTCCCCAGAAATTAAAAACTCTCACACTATGCCAATACTCATCACTCAAAGCACAAAAACACTATTTCAAAATCCCCATAAACGTGGATTGACCATCTCATTTAAAAAACTCTAGATATTTTTCAGAAGTTTATTATTTTTATTTATTATCTTCAACACGCAACCTCACGTGCACGTGAATGTATTCTTTTGAACAGAAGAAGGTGTGACGTGAAGCAATGAACTTTTGTTATGAGTGCTCTAATACCATGTAGATTGACACCTCGTCTAAAACTTTAAGCTGAACAGAGTGATTCATCATATTAATTTACTGTCTTCAACAAGAAAATCCAAAAAACAACAGAAATAATTTCCATCATACACTCCATTCAAGAACAATCAAACTTCAGTACAATACACACATAATTAACAAAAACTTCAAAATGAAAGAACCCAAAAACATGAAAAGGAAAAAGAAGACATTTTTTCGGCACTTGATAACTTACAGAAGGTGAAGACTGTTGTGGGTTAGCATAAACATCTCCACCACCATCACTGCAGGCCCTTGTGGAAACTGAGCACAATAAAGGGTAGTGCTTTCTTTGATGAGAATAATAACTTGAAAAGCAGCAGTTAGCATATGGTGTTGCTTCAATGGACTTTCTTTTAACTGTAATAACTTCCTCATGGGACTGCAAGATTTTGTGCTTCACAAGATTTGGAGGCTTCAATTTGAGATGGGTTGGGATTGTTAAGGCCATCTTTATCTATGAGTGGATTGACAACTAATATTAAGTTAAGCCAAACGGGTGTTTTTTGGATAGGTTGTTTATGCTTTATACAAGCTTTAGTGTCTGCTACAAGCCTGGAAGCTTATTGACACAGATGGGGAAGATTTTTTTTAATTTTTTTATTTGTATTTTGTCTTTCTTTCTTTTTCTAATACTATTACTTTTTTAGGTCCAGTTTTTAGTTTTTTTTTTTTTTAGATGACATGATTAGCTGGCGGAATTCGCTCACTAAATTTTTTAGTTGAGTTCGACTATTAATTGGAAAATCTTCGAATGTAATGGTGTGCCCTATACATATATTAAGTTAGGAGGAGTGAAACTTTAGAGTAACAAAAAGTTTATCTCTTATATTGAGAAAAAAGATACTTTTATTGAAAAATTATTAGATATCGGTTATTTTCATCACTTACAAAGTGTTTAGAATAAATGAATTTCACAAAATTTTGTGGAATTCATTTGCAAATCTAAATTTTTTTGTTTGGTTACACCTTTTTTAAAAATTATAAATCAACGATTTACAATTCTTGAATTTGCACAAGTCTTACTCAAATCCGAACCCAATAGGTGGAATTTGCAAATCCACGTTTTCTAATTATGTTGTTAATCTTTTGAAGACAAAACTACTCTCAAGTTAAAGAAAAAAATAAACTTATTTTTCACTCTTCTTCCCAACTCTTCTTTCTTCTTCCAAATTAACGACAAAAAGAGAAAAAAAAGTTAGCTTCTTCCATTTACTCCTCTTTCAGATATTTTGTAAATTTATTCGCTATATCTTTTCTATTATATATTATTTTTGTTATTCTTATAGTACTATTATGTTAAACTTATGATTATTATGATTATTTTGTGATGTTTAACTTTTTTAAAAATATTTCTTTGTTTTTTATTTTTTATTTTTTGTTTTTTGTTTTTTATTTTGAATTTTTATGATAGTACTAGAAATCAATAATAAATTGAGAAGATAATACTTATATGATAACCTAATTTCAATTGAATAAAAGAAGAGCATTTAAGTAAAATTCAACTATTAATTCCAATTTCACATATGTTCTAAACACAATTTGAATTTACAAATAATATAATTGACTTAATATTATTTTTTAATTTCAAAAAAGAGAATTCATTTGTAAATGAATTCCTCATGAAATTCATTTATAAATGAAATGAATTCCACATGTGAATTGATTCCAAACACTATATTATTTATTATTTTTTAAGTATTTGTATTAAAAATAATAAATGGATAATTAAAATAAGATAATATATAATATTACTCATTTTTTAGCTGCTGAGATGTTTAAGAGGTGTTTGGCTTATTCATGCTACATTCAGAACATGATTTCAATTACTGTTTGGTCAGACTTGTATTTGCAATCTGATTCAATATCTAAAAACTTTTTAATGTTTTGGAAAAGTTGAAAATTTTGTGTGTTTTCTTAACGTGGTTATTTAAATGTGCATTTATAAAATAATTAGCTAAATGGATAATTAGGTGTTTTTTTTGGTCAAAAAATGGGTAATTAGGTTAATAAGAAGAAATTATAAGCTTGTAAAAGTTCAAAACTCAAAAGCAGAATAAAAAAAATAAATTTGTTGGTTAAATTAGCTTACACTCGTACACTTATAGGTTTTGAAGAAAAAAGAAAACTATGTAGGGGCAGAATAATACTAAGGGCATCCTCAATAAAGGGCTTTAAAAGTAAAATTTTTTAAATTTGGGTGTTTTTAGAGTCTCGGGGCTCTAAAAGTAATACTATTCATAACAAAAGTACGTGTGGTCTACCACTTTTGTCTTAAAAGATGTTAAAATAGAGCTCGAATTCTATTTTCTTCAACAAATTTATTGATATTTTTAGAATATGGGGCTCTATTTTGATATCTTTTAAGCCAAAAATGATGGACCCCATATACTTTTATCATGAATAGTATTATTTTTAGAGCCCAGGCTATAAAAATACCCAAATTTAAAAAATTTTATATTTTAGAGCTCCAATTAAGGATAATTTTTTTACCAAAAACTCACCATGAGCTTATAAGCTTTTTTTTTTTTTTTTTGTTTTCCTGAGAGAGCTTATAATAAGCTCAAGAGGGAGACCATAAGCTGTAATCCAGTCCATAATATTAGTCCAAAACAGTCCATGTGGATATCATGACGAAAGCCCAAATCCCAACGGACAGATTTCATAACCATGAAGGTTTACAAAGCCCAGTTACTTAATATTTATCCATCCACTCAAATTTACCTCATTCTATTAGAATTTGTAGGTCGGTCTAGATTAATCATTCTCTTTCATTTGAAAAATTAAATACACATACAATAATTTCACGGTTTAAGACGTAAAAAATGAAAAATACCTCAAATTTTATTAAGTTGAATTTTGGACCATAATTTTTGTAAAATTGAAATAAGGAGAACCTCCAAAAATGGGGCTCTCCACGCAATGAGCTAATTGATGACGATCTTTATCTAAAATTGCTAACCACTTCAGATGTTGATTGTGATTCATTCAAATTGAATTTAATAGTCAACATTGAGCAGGAGTTTGGTCGTTCATGCATATCCAAATTCTAATATATGCATTTGAATGCTTATATCCTATTGCTAAAATGTATGTTTGGTTACTTGTATTCATGATGGAAGAACTAAATTATTAAATATTCGATGGATATACAATTTTCTTGCCATATTCATTTGTTAATTGCTGAATTGATTCACATGAAGGTTTATTGATGTTATTGATCAGAAAATATCCTTAAAGTGCAGAGCCAAAGATGAACTCTCAAGGGCAACAATTTGAGCATGCTGGCAATCAACCAGTTGGAAGAAAGTGTTGATGAAACACTCCTGTGGTATGGATATGGTCCTGGATTTTGGTCACCTGGCTGAAACGGCCCTGAATTTTGCCCATCGGGTTGAAATGGTCGGGCCGGATTTCGACCGCCTGGGGTGCAAGGTGTTTCAATCAAGTTATGGAGTCCTGAATTAGCAGCAGATTGACCAACAGTGATTTGAAGCTTCATTCCCAAGAATAAGTTATAAATGTTTGTTTGTATAATTGAAAATTTTGATAATATTGGTACAAGAAGCCTAGCTTGAAAATAAAATGAATCACATAGTGTTGAGTGATCACCACAAAAAGAAAAAAAAAGGCACATTAGCAGCAGTTTTTAATCACTGCCTATACTTAGGCTGCGGTTCTCCAAACCGCTTCCTAACCTGCTATTGCCAATACTATAGGCGGCGGTTTAGACAATCGCTGACAGTTACCAAACACAACCTATGACATAATAGACGATGATTTATTGTAAATTTATACTGCACTGATGATTAACAATGTAACCATTGATTACTCTATTTTGCTTTTGTTGCTCGAAATTATTTCATCATTTATATTTTTTGAAACATAAAAATACTTGAAGAAGAAGAAGAAGAAGAAGAAGGAGAGAAGAGGCAGCAGGTTTTACCAAGAACATCACCAACTTGAAATTTCTTGCCAGAAGCCCACTCATTGTAGGAATTGTCTCCAGTTATTCTCCATCCTTTTCCATCACCTACTGTGTAAACATCAGCCATGGAGGCCTTGAAAGTGGCTACTATAAACAAAATAAAAACTCTAGTTTTGATGAAAGCCATGATTAAACTCAACTACGAAAAGAGATTTACTCCAATAACAAAGAACGAAGAATGAATTAGACTTCATGAAGAAAAATTTCTAAGTGCTGCCTTATTTATAGGCTTCTCATGCACAATGGTCACGAGAGAGCAAAGATATGGAAATATTTGTGATCGGTGTATTAAAACAACCGGCCAACATGTGGAAAAGTTTACGACACCAAATTAACAATCAATTGCTGTTTTTAATTTCAAAGCAATATTTTCTAATTAATTAGCCAAGCGTGGATATATAGGTAATTAAGATTTACAAATGAAGATTGATAAACACCATTTTGAGCAGGATGGATTCAAGATTTATGTAGAACTTTCTAAAATCACACAATTTAATATTTATATATGATTTTTTTTTAAAAAAAAATAAATTAATTTTTCAACCTTAAAATATATTCAAAATATCAAAATACTCACATTTTCTTTTTTTTTTTTAAAACGTTTAGGTGAGTGAGACTGTAGTAAAAGTAGCTCCGCTAGTGATTTTGAGCCATTATATAAATATGACTTCCGTGCATAACATTGTTTCCCATATTAGTATAATAGGGGCAATTAATACTCAGTTTTTGCTTGCAAAAGATCAACCTACTTTTCCGTACTATTTGAAAAAGGAAGAATTGTTCTTTTTGCAGGGGGGAAAAATAAGGAACGAATTAATTATTTCTCTGTTTTCTTTTTTTTCTTTTTTTTTCTTTTTTCACTCCCAATATATGATTAATGTGAAAGCTATCATTCAATATTCACGTCAGTAGCTGAATGTAACACTTTATGTAATCAAGGATTTTGACTGGTATGATCGATCATTTACAACCTTCAATTTATTTAATTTTTCTTTTAATAATTAATCTCTGGATAATTTACGTGCACATCGGAAGGACATGAGCAACAATAAAAGAAATATTTGCACAATGTCATCTATTAAAATTGGGAAATTCCGATATAAACTCAAAATTTCATTGATTATTCCAAAAAGTTGAACATAAATATAAGTAATTAAGCAAAACTTTGTCTTGCGATCAAAATAGAAAGTTTAAGCTAAAACTAAAGCTGTAAATCCTATTTCTTCAAAAACTCAACGTTATTTAAAAACAAAAGCACCTCAAAACTTACTTGTCGAGGAAAAAAAAAACAAAAAAACCTCAAAACCAAAAACCAAAGATGTAACTAAAAGCAACAACAGTCGGCAATCCGAGCACGCTGGCAATTAACCAGTTGCAAGAAAGTGTTGATGAATCACTCTTTCCATAATAGGGATCTTGTCCTGGATTTTGGCCGCCCGGAGGGCAAAATGTTCCGGTCTGGTTAGGGGAACCAGAAGTTTCAGAAGATTCACCAACGACGACTTGAAATTTCATATTAATTAAGTTATAAATGTTTGTTAGTTTGAAAAGCATCACAACAAATAAAGTCAAGCATAGATATACAACATTGTATTGATTGAAGGTAAATGAAAATAATAATAACCGGTAAAGCCAGGTGTCGTAATAATAATAATGATAATGATAATGATAACACCGATACGATAATAACAATAATGGGAAGAAGAAGGAGAAGAGGAGGAAGCAGCTTTTACCAAGAACATCACCAATTTGAAAGTCCTTGCTAGAAGCCCAGTCCTCATAGAAATTGTGTCCCAATTTTCTCCAACCTTTTGAGTCACCTACCGTGTAAACAGCAGCCTTGGAGACCTCAAGAGTGGCTACCATAAACAAAGTAAAAATAAAAATTTTGCTGAAAGCCATGATCAATCAAGAACAAAAAGAAACTTCTCTGAAAACACAAAAAAGCCAAGAATGAATAGACTTGATGATGAAAAAAACCCTATGACACTGCCTTATTTATAGGCTTCTCATGTACAATGTTTCACAAGAGGAAAAAATACCTAGATTCGGAAAACCTTGATTTGGAAAAGTTTCTTTTTTTATGATCTCTATTAAGTAAAAAAAGTGTGGAATAGTTTTTGACACCAAATTAAGAAGAAATTTCTGTTTTTAATTTTCAATTCAATAAATTCTCATTAAAGTAATGGAGCTTAAATAGGAAATCTAGATTCAGAAATGGAAAACAACAATAATTGAGCCGTTAATATGACTTATAGTACTCCGGCAATACACTGTTTTTGCTTGTAAAAGAAGCAACCTATTTTTCGGAAATATTATTATAAAAAGAGGAAGAATTATTTTTTGTGAGAGGAGAGAAAGGAAAGAACTATTTCTCTACTACCTTTTTTCTAACTTAGTAAAAGTATATGATTAAAGAAAACGGCATCAGTAACTGAATTACGCAATTATGAGTCTACAAACGAGAACGAATTGAAAACCTAAGCTCAATGCATGTTGTTAATACAAAAGCTACAATCAAAGACTTGAAATTTTATGTTGGCTAGTATCTAAATTGTAATGCACTAAATTGAAATTCAGATGGAAGAACTCTATTCTTTAAATTTATCAAATTGAATTGCGATCATGCTTGCATAGACACTCTAATTACAAAATCATAATGTTCATATCATCTCGATTTTTTTTTTTTTTCCGTTTTTTTACTTTGACTCCATAATCTCTACGGTTTAGGTTGATACAGGGCCAGGCCCTGAACTGAAGAACGGAAAATAAGTGAAATCAATATGCTCCAATTTCTAGCTTGCATCGATCATCCAGTGGACCATGGAGTAAATGAAAACATAATTCCAAGATTAAAATAATCTCATAGTGGGATCAAATCAATATCATTTGTCTCTTACGTTAGACAAGGTAAACTACCATTGCAATATCTAATGTTTTGAGGGAACTTAATTAATCTTGTGAAGAATATTGAGATTGAAATCCAAATTGGAAAGAGGAATTCTCATGAAATCTATGAAAAGATAGGTTTGTAATAATGTTATTGGGGAAGAATCTTAATTGTTCATTAAATAAGAAGGAAAACATCAAGACCCTTAATTCAAAATCAAACAAAATCAGTTTACAATATTTCCTAATCTCTTTCCCCCTCCAATCAAAAAAAAAATAAATAAATAATTCAATGTTTTACTCTCTACACCCACTTTATCTATCAAACTGTAGAATAAGAATCAACTAAAAGATTTAGCCCAAAAAAAAGGTCCTATTTGTAAATTTTTCTCAGTCTCTTGCCTGACTGTGCCATGATATAATATTAATTTTCAAGTTGTAAATCTTTAGATTCGTACGTGAACGCGAAAAAACAATTGCTCCCATTTGTAATATACGCCAAGCTCTCACTCCACTATTCCAATAAAGAAAAAAAATGATATGCCATAAATCACTAGCAACAGAACATATATGTATATGTATAACAAGAAGAAAAAATTGAGGCAACCATCATATGTTCTTAAAATGTTGATGATGTATCAAATTTTATTTAAATAAATGATTATATATGCTATCTTTTTACTTTTTTTAAAGCTTATTTACGTTCTACATTAAAAAGAGTTTTTGTTGTATGTGCATCATAAAATTTATGACTAAAGAAATGACTATTTGAAGCTATGGCTGATTTTGATTCTAATTCTAGAGAGAGACCTTGAGAAAGTGTGTGGAGAGAGAATAACAGTGAAAAAAAAAATTGGTGGGAAAGAGATTAAGAGAGATTGTGAGTTGATTTTGTTTGATTTTGCATTAAGGGTCCAGATGCTTTCTTAATAAATAAACAGTTAAGATCATTTCCTAATAACATTATCACACAAGCATTCCCTAATAACATTATCATACAAGCAGTATTATTAGGGAATCCAAATCCTTGTGGTTACTGATTGTTTATAGAACAATTGAAAACTATTGTTGTTGTCGTCAAACATAGAAAATCTACTAAAAGAAATAAGATCTAACGAATTGAATAATTGCATTTTAGGATTAATATTTGGACTTTTTGGAGCTAATATCACCTTCTTCTTATTGTTCCAAAAGTGATATAATATAATCGGTATTTTGTTTTGGTTTATTCCCTTATAAGACATTAAAAATTATGTTACCGCTAACCTTTCTCAGTTGTTCTTATGCACAACCATATGGTCCATATTCCTTCAAATATAATTACTTGAAAAGAATCATATTCTTATTACAACAGTACCTTAATAGAAATACTAGAACAATATTGCCACTTATGCAAACATGTTACAATTTTTTCTATTCCTTTCGTAGACACTCAAACACTTTACACACTTTAGAGTAGGAGCTTGATTCTCTTGCACATATAAGAAGCTTATCACATGCGGTAAGTTTGACATGAATCATATGTTAAATTGTTGTATTATATCAAGTAATGAGTATTGACGTCAAACACAATACAACCTATTTTGGCTTATTAATATAAGCTTGTCACATGTTTCTTCAAACAAATCTCTTGGTAGAAGATGTAGTATATTCAACAAAAATGTACTTATAACGGAACATCTTAAACAAACTAAGCCTTATTGTATTAATTGAGGTCAATTAGTCTTACATGAAAGCAATAGCCGGTAAATTGGTATTGTCACCAAAGTAGAATGCACCAAGAACTCTAAACTTTACTACTTGGTAAATGTGTAAAATTAAATCTTTCAAGCTCATAAAATTGGATTAAATCATATGGTATTGATAGTAATTTCTTATGAGGAATAGTTCAAATTTTTTTGAATTATTTGTTTTAATCTTATTTTCATTACCTTTTCTTACATTATACTTATGTTCTTCTATGAATAGATTATATGTATGTACACTAGCACTAATAAGGTGATATGGTCCAACAATTGGATGTCTAGCAAACGCATTATTGGCCTGTAAGATTATTAATTACTCCCTTATTGATTTGGCATTAATTTAACATTACTTTCATAATTGGTTGAAAGTATATCCTCTTAAGAGTGATTTTTTCTAAATTTGCCAAGCCCTTATACCAAATAATTTCATTTTACAACAATATGCCAAAGCCTTGGAAGTTGTTCAAGATTACAATTCGAAATGAGCCTAAGAAATCCCAATAAGTAGGAGTTTACTTGTTATCTTCAGCGTGCATTCCTTAATAATAGTTAAGGATGCAACAATATAGCATTTCGAAAAGATCTAAAATGTTTTTTTCCCCTCTACACTGGACATTTTAGACATGAATAACTCAAAATTCCATCAACGGATTTTATTGCAACAAGTTGAACATAAAGATAACTAATTAATCATACTTTGTCCTATGACCAGAAGAGGAAATTGAAACTGAAAAAAAATTATGCAAAACCCTACATTTGTCAAAACTCTAACGTTTATTGAAAAGAAAAAGAGCCTTAAATGGCAAAACCAAAAATGTACTCAAGAAGCAAAAACGGCAGCCAAGCCAAAAAAGAAAAAAAAAACAAAACAAAACTGTAGCCAAGCCAAAAGAACAAAAAAAAAAAAAAAACAAAACAAAACTGCAGCCAAGCCAAAAAAAACAAAAAAACAAAAAAACAAAACAAAACAAAACAAAACAAGACTGCATCCAAGCCAAGCTTGATGGCAATTAACAAGTTGGAAAAAAGTGTTGATAAAGCACTAATTTTATAAGGCGATTTGTAATGCCCCGATCCCTCACGAGACCGGGACTCTTATTTATCATGCTATTCTCACCCAATTCCAAATCCCGGGCACAAAATTTTAGGGGAAAACGGACGGAGTCTCCCCTGTTTATAGGACTAAACTGGTACCTGCACAAAGACACCCATGATGCTATTTCCACAAACAGCAACTCTTATAACCAATCCTCCAAGATTTTTATGGGCCACCCGCGATCACAAGGCCATCTGAGCCTTGGAACAACAATTATATATAACACACAAGCAAGCAAAGCATTTCTAATTTTAACTATAAGTAGTTAGATACAACAATAGTCAAGTTTTACTTCCAAGTTTGTTAATCACACAAGCATGCAAAAGAATAAGTTTACTATGGATTATTACATGTCATTCCACTTTATATCCAACATACAAGATTACAAATTATTACATTCACCATTTATACTCAAGACCCTAAGGTCACAAAAAGGCAATCAACAACAACTCCACGCAAGCTTCTCATTTTAGACAACCTTATCACACAAGAAGTCATCAAAATTGCTTAACTAGCACTTCTTCCTCTTGTTCTATCAGCTGAGGATTCACCTCAACTTCACCTGAAACATATTAAATGAGAAATGAGCAACAATGTTGCCCAGCGAGGGAGGTGATGCAACATGCCAACGTGCAACATGATATGCAACACAAGAAAACATATATATGCCACGTAAACCAACAAGACAATAAGCCAAGCAATTAATCACTTTAAAAAGGATACGGTTCCACTTCCAAGTCTTCGATCACAAGCCACGAACCATGAGCATCACGAACATGCCGGCAAACCCCAAACACCAACAATTGGGATACTCCGGATGTATCCCGATCCTACGACCCTTTCTCCCGAGGTAGGTCCATGCCCAGCAGGTGAACCACACCTCTGGGGTAGTGGAGTATGCCTCAGCGAGAAAGGGAATAGGCACCATGGTAGTCGAGGGAGCACGGCAAGCCCGACGCCGCCCGTGTTTCTCGACACTACCATGTCCGAAAAGGTTGCGCAACCCGATATTCGATCACAATAATTCAAGCAATGACAATATAATTCAAGAATCACATAAATGAGGGACAACAAAGTAGGTTGCCCTCGCACGTAGATTATAATAAATAAGCCATATAACAATATAAATAAAAGTTAAGTGTATATTTAGTCTATTCATATCAAAGTACACGTAATTATAAGCAATCATATTAAACTATACAATTTATGAGCAGTAAAACAAATTAAGAGCACAAACGAATGTAACTCCCTCACCTTTTTAAAACAAGCCTGCGAGAATTTAGCCAATCTCTCCAATACTCTCCGAAAGCACCAATCTCTTTAATAACCACTCAAAACCACTACCTAACACAACAATACTATTCAACTTAAAGACAACTCATTCACATTAAAATAGTTAATTTGTGTGCAATAGTCACATTTTATATAATCATCAAACTATAGCTCGATTAGTATGATCTAAGAACACTAAACATGCATATTTCATGCTAAGGCTAAATGATGTGCTTACTTTAATCAAAAGTTAATTAACAAGCTTGAAGGCAACATTAACTTTCATAATTCCATTAACTATGCACTAGACTACTTTGAACTCCTAAACACGTTATTAGGACACTCCAAACCTCTTTGAATCCACTCAAATGTGCAACCCCTAGTTATTCATATAAGTATAACACTTTCATTATCCATTGCAATTCTATTATCATGATTAACTCTAATATACATATAGCCTAAATATACAACTTAACTCATAAGATAGCATGAATCACACAGCCTTCAAGTTAAACACTTAATACATGCTATTACGCTTAAATACTAAGCATTATTCAATTACTAAACATGTTAAAAGAACTCTAATATGCATTATCCAAAGTGAAATCATGTACAAGATTATCTATTTTTTTTTTCTAAGATCATTAAACATACACTAACTACTTTAGATTACAAGACATGTTAAAATGACACTCTTATTAACACTAAAACACCATAAGCAATAAATTCACATTCTTTAATCAAGTTACTATTTATTTTCTTCTTCAATTCACTTGTACACAAACTCATTTTTCACATGTAATTAAGCTAGAAAGTTCACTCTACCACCTCATTAGTTAGCATAGAAGACATTAGAAGCATCAAAATATCATTAAGTTAATATTATAAGCAATAAATTTCAATTACTTTACTACAACAATCAATAATCATCTAACTAGATGAGCTAACTTTATAGTTTACTTGATTAACAATCAAATGTAGCAACTATAGCAATTCAAATAACTAATTATGCAATAAGACTAACTATTTGACAAGAAGTCCAACATATCTTTTTCTAAATGCTCACAAAACAAGCTCTAAACTTCACACAAGATAATGAACCTCAAATCTAACTATACTACATCTCTGATGACACTTTATGGCACCAGTTAAGCCCTTGAAATCTCACTTTAAAGTACAATTATCCCAAAAGTCCGAATTTACCTCTTTATGCATTACACTATAAGTACTCTAATCGGAGCTCAACTAAGTGAAGCGAATACATTTCTAGCACCTCCTCACTTACTAGACATAAGCCCTAATGCCCGAACGCACCCAAATTCACTTTCAACCCGAAACCCCTTTGTCAATCTTTGCTATTAAGCTCCAAACCGAAAGGCAAGGTTCAAGATTTCCAAACGAGTTATCCTATCCTTCAAACCACACCTTATGGCACCCCAAGGACCCTCGAGTTCACCCGTTAAACCTCGTTTACTATTAAATCCCCGATTTTCTCTTTGTGCGTTTATACTACAAGTACCAATTTCGGAACCCAAACAAGAAAAACGAAGGTACTTCTAAGGTTTCAATACTTAATAAAGACTAGCCATAACCTCAAAATGTGCCCGGATTCGAGTTAACCCCGAAATCCCCAATTAAAGTAGCCTATTTTGATCAAAATTCTCAAAATTTTCACATGGCAAGTATAACGAATATTTTTCACACGCTCAAGGACCTAATTAGCAACTACTAGAAGCATTGAATCGAATTAAATTGCTCAAATTTTCGGAACCCTAGAAATTACACTATTCATCATCTTCCTCAAGTAACACTTTGCTAAAAACTCAACACCAAGTTATAATATTGCATATGGATGTTCTCTAACATGTATACATACTATATAAAGCAAGAAACAAGCATGTTATAGCTCCATAATAGCAAAATTCGAAAATTAAAAAAAAACTTGACATAAACTTTAAACCATGAAAATGATGCAACTCTCTCACCAAACACGTGCAAGGAAGCTAGAATAGGGCTTGGAGAAGCTTGGAACCACTTGGAGAAGACTTGACAAAGCTTGGAAGATCAAATTGAGCAAAATTGGCAAGAAAATCACTATTCCCGTAATGGCTTTTTTTGGCTTATTTTTTGCCTTTTTTGACTTATTTTAGTGTTTTGTGTGTTTTTGTTTTGTTTTGTTTGGTATATATATATATATATATATATATATAGGATAATTATATGGGTTGATGGGTTAGATATTAGGTTTGGGTTGTGGGTTAAAATGGATTTGAGTTTAGGTGTATTATAATAAATGCAAGAAAACTTATTTAAACCCCAAAATAATACATAGTTTTACTATTTATATAATATCAAGATATTTTTTGCAAATCACTCGTCATATATGCAATGAATATAATTTTTGTGAATATAGGCTAATTATAAGTTAAATAATAATAGAAAAATATGAAATCTGGGAAATAAGATAATAAAAATTTTAGTTCGGACTCTTATTATATTATATAGGTAATAGACTAAGGAAATAATGAGTTTGGTTAGTAAATAGGGTCTAATTAAACATATTTAAGGGTATAATAAAAGTCCAAAGTCTAGCTAATTTACTAGAAGCCCAAATAAAAATCCTACAAAAAGTTACTATTCTTTTGTAACACTATTCATTTAAAACGAAAACTATTTTCTAAATGCATACTCTCAACATTAAATATAAAAAATAATATTTTTCACATTCCTCCTACATGATATGTGATAGGAGAAAAATACAGTTTCAGAAAAATTAAACAGTAAATTTTTTTTATGAATAGTGTCTTATACTAAAAATTGAATAAATGTACATCTAATACTTAAATAAGACATTGAACAATTTAAAATGAATATGAAGAGGTTTTCGGTTGTCACACAATTGGCCGCCTATGCCAGAGGGGTTTCCGGTCTGGCTGTTAGGCGGGTTATAATCAACGGTGATTTCAAGCTTTTGTCCGGTCGCGCAATGACCCCTATAGATACAGATGAATAAGTAACGGCCAGGATTTTGAAGAACGATGTAGTCAACTCCAGTGTGGTACTCATTTAATGGAGATTCAGCTGAACAAGAGTCGAAATCCGGCTCGTTCACTTCAACCACATAGTGTTGAGCTGGGTCGTACTCGAAAACTATATACACAAAATCAAAGGTTTAGATCTAGTAATGTTAGTTCATGCTAACTCTCGTTAAAATTGGCTTAAGGCTTCCTTTGAATGAAAAACAAAATATAAAATAAGAATGCGAGTAAGCTAGATGTAGAAATTTTCATGTGCTTCCAAGGAAGTAAAACAGATACAGAAAAAAATGGAGGCATAGATATTAGCGCATTAACTAAAGATGATATTAACCTGGTTACTAATTAATAAAGAAAATAAGAGCTTTAAGATAAAAATTGTATAGCATATGAGAGGTGGAATAAAGAAATTTCAATGAATTTGAACATAGCCACTCACATACATAGTGTTGGAATATACATTTCTCCCACATCGAAAAATCACCAATTCCAAGTCTGCCATATAAGATCCACTTGGCACCAATTGGTTTTAAGATGGAAACTCATAATTCTTAACATGGTATCAGAGCTAGGCCCATGGTCTAGTCTCATTCATCTTTCATGTATTGCCATGTATGACCTATCTATTTCTCTCATGTCTCTCTCGCTGACAGTGTCAGCTCTCGTTTCCAGGTTCTCTCCGGGTCACACGTGAGGGGAAATGTTGGAATATACATTCCTCCCACATCAGAAAATCACAAACTCTAAGTCCACCATATAAGATCTTAGGCCATTCCACTTGACACCAATTGGTTTTAAGATGAAAATCTATGATTCTTAACATGGTATCAGAGTTTGGCCCATGGTCTAGTCCTGTTCATCTTTCATGTCTTGCCATGTGTGACCCATCTGTCTCTCTTGTGTTGCTCTCGCTGACAGTGTCATATCTCGTTTCCAGGTTCTCTCCGGGTCACACGAGAGGGGGGGTGTTGAAATATACATTGCTTCCGTTTCCAGGTTCTCTCCGGGTCAGACGTGAGGGGGGGGGGGGGGTGTTGGAATATACATTCCTCCCACATCGAAAAATCACCAACTCCAAATCCGCCATATAAGATCTTGAGTCATTCCAC
This sequence comes from Ehretia macrophylla, assembly GCA_037974665.1. Taxonomy (NCBI): domain Eukaryota; kingdom Viridiplantae; phylum Streptophyta; class Magnoliopsida; order Boraginales; family Ehretiaceae; genus Ehretia; species Ehretia macrophylla. The sequence goes on from CM075767.1 coordinate 41,066,366, forward strand.
TTATAATCAATTGGTTTTAAGATGGAAACTCATGATTCTTAACACATAAGAAGAATCTAAACAAAGTGCACATCCATTAATTAATTTCAGGGGTCAAACATCGTGATAGGTGGACGAGATGCTAGTTATACCTCGGGGAGTGCTCTCCATTAGGGAATATAACACTTAATGCTCATGTATACACAAACAATCTTTCTCGAGTGAATTACGTTAATTTATTTTTAAACTAAAAAGACTCGTATATTTAAGAAACAATTAAGTAGAAGATGCAACTCCTACTACCATATAAAGAGATTCACCTTTGTCAATTATAGTCTAAACCTTGAGTTTAAGTTTATATGTAGTATGGTTAGACAAATGCGTGCGCGCCGAGGGAAGGGGTAGGAGCAGCGGAGCCACTCGAGAGCGAGCGGGGGCTGCCCAAATTATTTTTCAAAAATTTGTGTATTTTTAAGGTATTTTTAGTCTATAAAAAAAATTCATATATACATGTTAAATTGAGCATTTTAACCCCCACTGAACATGATTATTGAATCCGCCCCTAGTTGGGAGGGAGGATATTAATTAGGGTTTAAGATAATTTGGAAGAATAAGAGGAAGAAGCTTTTACCAAGAGTATCACCAACGTGAAAGTTCTTTCCAGAAGCCCAGTTAGGGTAGTAATTGAATCCCAGTCTTTGCCAACCTTTTTCTTCTCCAACAAAGTATGTAGCATGCGCATTAGCAGCCATGCAGGCCCTCAAAGCACCTACCAGAAACAAAAAAAGAAAATTTAATTTTGACGAAGGCCATGATGAGTTAAATCCACCACAAAGAAGAGACTTCTTCCAAGAACAAAGAGAAAAGAAATAACAAATAGATTTGATGAAAGAGGAAACCCTATACGCTGCCTTTATTTATAAGCTTCTGATATTTCCAATTGTGACGGACGAGAGAGAAAAGATTTCTGGATTTGCAGAACAAAGATATGGAAATATTTCTCTCTTTGTGACCATTGAGTTAATAACAAACATGCCGGCAAGCTTCCATACCAATTAAGTGAACAAGAAATTGGAACATTACTATAAGTCACTCTTTCACCATTCCATAGAATTTTATTATATATACAAGAAATTTAACATTTAAAATACGAATTTTTATCATACAAAAGAGAGGTGAATAGGTGATATCAAATATTACTCTTTGTTTTCAATGCAATAAATACTCATAAACTAGACAGGCATAAAGATGGAATCAATTTTATGATTTTTTTTTCTTTTAACAACAAAAACATAGAGTTTTTAGTAAAAAGGCCGAACATATAGCACTTTTTTTTGTTTTGTTTTGCTAAGTAAGGCCAAATAACACTCGTGACAAAAAGAGGTCGTAAAACCTACGATCAAGTATTACAATATGAACATATTAGTAATTAAAGTCCTCTCTAACTGCAATATCATCACAGTGATGGTTTGCTATAATCGATACCATGGTATAATCTTCACCACAGTAGTGGATAACTTGCTATTAAGGGCGGATTCAAAAATTCTTTTTAGTGGAGACTAAAATAAATAAATTTTTAACTATATGAGTATATTTTTAGTTCAGTTGGGGCTAAATAATTTTTTTAATTAAAAATACATATAAATTTTTTAATATTTTTTTTTGAAAAATACATAGAATTTTTAACATTATTTTAGGCCAGTGAGTTACAGCCTCCGCTGGCCCAACTGTACCTTTGCCCCTACGAGTTGCTGTTGTCTTTCAATTGAGACGTCAAACAATCTATTGCCTCTATTATTATTATTTAATAAAAATGTGTTTTTGCTGGATTTTAAACTATGACAGATGTTTAAATTAAATGAATTTATAAAATCATCAGACGTTTCAAAATCAGAGTCAAAACTTGAGATCCAATTTCTTGACTCACATGACTTGAGGAAAAGAAATGATTGAGTATTGTCAAGCACACATAATTGCAAAATCTTTACCAAAAAAATTCTCTTTAGAAGAGCCTAATGTCTTAGCTACATTTTACCATTTTGCATTGAAGTACAAGTCCTGTTGCTTCATTACCAGATAGTTTTAGATCATAATCGACCTAGATTAATGCCAAGTGAGAGAGTCCATCATGAATCGATTGATTTCTTCTAGATTTATCCATAACATCCCAAGATGGTGTCGAGACCAAGTGAGGATTTAACTTTCTCTCGGACATATTTGTCGACTCTTTATTGCAAATTAAAACTCTATGATACAAATAATAATAATAATAATAATAATAATAATAATAATAATAATAATAATAATAATAATAAAGTTCTTTTAATCTTTACAAAAAAAAAAAAGAAAGAAGGAAGAAGCACACTCCGAAATCACCCAATATTTATACATGTATAGATACATATTATTCCTAGCATGTTGATGTTGTGTTGTTCCAACTAGCTAATCAGACATGATTCCCTCCTCAAGCAAATCCTCCTTTTGCTCCTTAGCCTACATGGTATTTATATAGATTAAATATAGCTTGTTTGCTAGCACCCAGCTTCACAAAAATCTCTTTCCAGAAATTGTTTGTCATTCTTGGTGAGTCAGTGGTCAAATGCAATTTCCTGCTTGACTTTCCTACAATCATCCAAATATATATATATATATATATATATATATATATAAAAGAATAAATTATGTATATAGTCCCTATTGTTTATACTTTTTTTTCAAGTTGGTTCTTAATGTTTCAAAAAATTATACTAATTTCTAATATTTACAAAAGTGATTCAAAATATTCCATGTTGTTCAAACTAGCTAATTTAATCCCTATTATTTAAAAAAAAATTAATTTAGTCCCCAAATATAGGAAATCTTAAAAAAAAAAAATAATAGTCACTAAATTAAATTTTTTGAAAAATAATAAAAACTAAATTGATTAATATTGAACGATAGAGACTATTTTGAATTACTTTTATAAATATTAGAGACTAGTATGAATCTTTTGAAATATTAGGGACGATATTAAAAAAAATATGTAAACTATAGGGAATAATGTGAAATTTACCCTATAAAAAATTTAAGAAATCAGATGAAAAATTAATTTTAAAGGTTCAATAAATTGACAAATACAAATAACATGTGCATACGGATAAAACAAAAGGAACTAATTAACTCTTTCCTTTAGTTTCTTCTTTTTCCCCTTTTTTTTTCTCTCTTTCTTCTTTTTCCAAGGAAAAATCTCACATTTAGTCCCTATTGTTTACATAAAAATTTAGTTTAGTCCCTATTGTTTAAAATATCTCAATTTAGTCCCTATTATTTTCTTAAAAGTTTCAATTTAGTCCTTATTGTTTAAAGTTTCTCAATTTCATCCTTATTGTTTCTCAAAAAGTTTCAATTTCGTATCTATTATTTTAAAAAAAATTCAAATTTGTCCCTATTATTGCTCAAAAAAAATTAATTTAGTCCTTGAATAATAGGGACGGATTTAAAACTTTAAGAAAACAATAAAGATGAAATTAAAACTTTTTAAAAAAGAATAGGGACGAAATTAAAATTTTTTGAAAAATAATAGGGACTAAATTGAGACATTTTAAACAATAAAAATTAAATTGAGACATTTTACAAACAATATGGACAAAATGTAAAATTTCCCCTTTTCCCAACTTCCTTTCTTTTTCTTTTCTCTCTCCTCGTTCCTGCACCCTTGGCTATGCCTAGTTGCCAAGCAACCCTTGCCACCCCCGACCGTCTTCGACCCTTTTGTGACAAAAATTAATTATATTCCTAACACCTTCGAGTATGAAATATGTTGAAATTAGCATTTTTTATAATTAATGCTAAAATTATAATTTTAACTTAAAACTTTTAATTAAAACAGGTAATTACTGGACCATTTAACCCACAATACTCTTGGGTGTTTGAAGTTAACATTTTGACAATTTACTTTGGCAGATGTTCCTCATCCCCTTTAATTACTAATCTCCTAATTCTTTGTATACAAGTCATAGACATAGCAAAAAGAAACCACATCTCAACAAACAAAGGATGTACCAATATTACTAAAAATATTGATAGGTATGTTGTGTATTTAACTTTTGGATATATTCTAATCCACTTGAGTTAGGTGACTAGCAATAAACCTTGGAATGTTTACACGTGAGGGAGAGATTGAAGATATCAAATTAATTAAATATACTTTTTAATAATTTAAATAAAAGCTTGTTACTTATCATGATATCATAACTCTATTATAAAAAAAGTCTGTTGGTGAAATTGTACAATAATAATTGAAAATGAAACAATAATTAAAGTATAAACACTTTTGTTGGAGACAACTTGATAGGACTGAGGCGCAGGAATCTCGCTATCTTTAAGGAGATTCAAGCCCCCTGCGGTAGAAAGAACCGATGCAGCAGTCTTGATATGGCTTGTCCCCTCCAGGATACAACAGCCCGACTTGTTGTCATACTACTCGAATCTACTCTGCATTAGAAGATTGAGCACAAGCTTCTTCTCAAGAACATCTTTCTCTTTTGGCTGAGAATCTCTCTAACTTACTATCTCAATATGATAGTGAAATATTTTTTTTGTTTTGTATGTTTGAAGTAAGAAAGATGCCTATTTATAGGCTCTTAAGAAACCACCATAATAAATTGCATACAAGTGAAAAGTCATGAATTTAAAACCTTTTTAAATACAAAAAACTCTTGAAGTTCTAAAATTAATATATTCATGAATACAAAATTAATGCATAATCTCTTCATATTCCAAAATTAAAACATACATAAATACTCATAATTCATTGAATATAAATGATAATTAATTTAATATTAAAATCACAACATTCCCCCACTTATTTTAATATTAAATTAAAGTTATAAGAGAGATATTCCAGTCAAAAGGGATCATTATGCTTAATAAAGGTGTGCTATGCATTGAACCTTTACTTAGCGAAACAATGACCTCTACTCCAGAGTCAGTAGTGGTCTCCAACTTGAACTATGACTGCTTGAGGGAAATAAAGAGTCACTGCTCACACATAATGCTCCAGGTGTAATAAAATGAGCTTAAAGACTTAGCACGATACGGCCATGTGCTTTCCTGGTTTTCATAAGTGTTTATATGAGAATTAGCCAAAAACTCATATGAAGCGGCCACAACTTCAACACTTATATAGGTGAAATCTGTCAAGGGTGCTCCTGTAATACTGACACCCCACTCAAAAAAGCTACAGATTTCATTAAGAGTTTGAACTCAACCTCTAAAACATTACAGGATGAATACACTCACATCATAGGGAGGGATAATATTTAGTGTATTCCTGTCGTCCACCTTGCGATTCGTTTTTCCCTTTGAACCCAATTTTCAGGATCTCTGATCATTAGGTTGGGTATCCTCACATGTGGTTCATGATAAAATTGGCTTCAATCCCATCCCCCTCGATGTATTCTCGATCCTTTCTCTCGATAAGGCCTTAGTTAGTGGATCTGCAAGATTGTCAGTAGATTTGACATAATCCACATTAATAGATTCATTACTCAAATATGATATCACAGTACTGTGTTTTCTCCTTATGGATCTGGACTTCCCATTATAAAAACAATTTTTAACTCTACCAATCGTAGCGGTGCTATCACAATGTATTAAAATTGGTGGGATTGGTTGTTCCCACAATGGAATCTCATGCAACAAATCTCTTAACATGTTTGCTTCCTCACTTGCAGAAGCTAAAGCAACAAGCTCTGCCTCCATAGTTGAGTTAGCAATAATCGTTTGCTTCTTAGATTTCCAGCAAACAGCACCACCACCCATCGTAAAAACAAAACCAGTAGTAGAGTAAGAGTCACCTGATAATGTGTTCCAGTCTGCATCACTGAAACCTTCGAGTACAACAGGATATTTTCTATAAAACAAACCATAGTTTTTTGTTCTAGACAAGTATTTCATGACTCGCTGGATGGCATGCCAATGTTCTTTTCCAAGTTTGCTCGTAAACCTGCTAAGTACTCCTACTGCATAAGCTATATCAGGTCTAGTACAGTTAGTCGCATAACGCAAGCTACCAATTATACTTGCATACTCCTTTTGATTAATTATCTCATTATCATTTTCAACAGGAAAAAGATGCACATTATGATCAAAAGGTGTTGACACATGTTTACATTCAAGAAAATTAAATTTGCTTAAGATTTTCTCAATATAGTGCGACTGATCAAGAAAAATACCATCAAGCGTTTTGGTAATTTTTATCCCCAAAATAAAATTAGCCTCACCAAGATCTTTCATATCAAAATGACTACAAAAAATAATCTTAGTTTTATTTATGACATGAATATCTGTGCCAAAAATAAGTAAATCATCCACATAGAGGCTAATAATCACATGTGAATTTTTCCAAGATTTATGATATATGCACTTGTTGTGATGCCTGAGATTTCTCATCACGTTCATTCGTAATTGTTGCATGTCTCTTTGAGCATTTCAATGTGCATTTCTTATTCTTGATTATATGTTTTATTATTGACTACTATTCATAAGAAAATCAACTGTCTAATTTGCTCGAATTAATATTTTTCCTAGATAGTATAACTTATAAAAGGAATCGGGAACTTGTAGTTTTGGATTTTGAAGGTCGGGAACTTGCGTTTGAAAAATGATTAGTGTTTCGTTGAATAGTGTTACGTAATGTAAACATTATTTTTTAAACTAGTTAGCATTTAAATTGAGATTTAGCATAGTTTGACCAAGATTTTGTGGTAATTGACTTAAGCTAAATATACAACACATACATATATACATCATATACCATATATGCATACAAATATTCAAAAAAATAAGCCAAAAATGCCCCAAAATAGCCAAAAAAACTCTATACGGGAATAATAATTTTTCATACAAATTTTGCTCAATTTGATCTTCCAAGCTCTTCCAAAGGATTTCAAACCATCAAAAAGCTTCTCATTTGCTCCTACATCTCTAATTTGGTGAGGGATTCCCCTATCTTTGTGCATTTGAATGTTTAGCTACAAACTTTAAATTTTGAGATTTGTTATATCTTGCTTATCTATTGTTATTTATGCTTAAATTGGCCTCTATTATGATCATGAAACATTCTTTTATATCTATTTGAAGATTTTTGTGGTTGAAAATGAATTTTGGAGATTTGCGGAAGAAGATGAATAGTGCCTGTGAATAGTAACCTGTGAATTTTGGGGTTTTTGCGTTTCTAATTGTTTTAATGCTTCTAATAGTTGCTATAACCCTTGAGAATGCTATATTATCATAAAAATGGAGATAACTTGACTAGAATTGGAAATTTAGCTTGAAATGCAAAGAGGACCTTAAAACGAAATGTTGAGTTTGGCATGTTTGATCATGTAGTTGGTCTTAGAAGTGTTAGGAAGCTCTTAAAATGTAATTATGACGCTTAATTGTTAATAGGATTAGGTAATTGTAGTTCAAATCACTAAAGAGACTTTTTGGTATTTTTGTGTTGACATGCTTAAAAATATAATTTTATGGCATTTAGTTGTATCATAAAGTGTCATTTGGGATTAGTGAAGTTAGATTTGAAGTTGGTTATCTCGTATGAAGATTAGAATCTAATTTGTAAGCATTTTGAAGGCGTTTTATTGGAGTTTATGTGAATTAGTTGAGCTTATTGCATGATTAGCTATTTGAGTTATTATAATTGTTATATTTGTCTATTGAGTGAGTTATAAATTGTAATTTGGGTGAATAAGAATGATAATAATTCTAGGTCATGTTTATAGTTGGATTATGTTTAAGTATTAAATGTGTTTGTATAGAAAGTATATCTTTTTGAGTGAGATCTTATGAGTTAAGTATTTGTGAATATGTCTAAAGGAGGTACAATCTTTGCTTACTAAGTTATTGCTAAAGAAAATCAGTCCATGCATGCACGAAATGGAATTAAAAACATTGAGAACTTAATGTGTGTGTGTTCAACTGTGGCTGTCCAGATTTTTCAGCAAAATTGAGGCAACTTCTATCTTAAAAATGTATTAATTGGAGAAGGATTAGGGGTTGAATTATATACCGTTAGAAAGCCTTACGAGTCTAGTTTCTACAGCTTTATACGGTGCATTAATCGGAGTTGTCTAGAGCAAGTTATGATCATTTTGGTGAGATGTGTTAGAAATGCTCTGTTACGCGAGAATCAGAATTTTGCTGTTATTTTGCTATAATGATGATATAATTCAGTTCTAATTGGATTTATTCGATCAAGACCTTATTGTGTAGTGTCCTTGGATGATTAGTAACGTAATGGGGCTCTTATAGTTATGTTGTTTTCATGAATTATAATTGAAATCTAATTGCTAGTAAAGTTAATTTAAATTGAAAGCTATTCTATTCGACTGTGAATGAGGAATGCTAGTAGAGTTGTGATGGTCACACCTTTAGAGATAGATAATGTTTCTATATATGCTAAACAATTCAATTGTTAGAATTAGTTGTTGTTATGAATGGGCAACTAGTGAACACTTAGAAGGGTTAAGTAAACTATGTGGGAGAATGTGTTTAATGCTTTTTGAAACTACATGTAAGGTTAATTGTAAGTTGATAGTTGTCTATTATATGTTAAATGTAATTAACTTAAGTTGATCCTACTAGTGATATGTTAGAATCTTAGCTTGAAGTATGGTTATTTTGCTAAAATGGTATGTTAGTTATTAAATGGTTGATAATTAACTTTTCTATTAGTTAATAAATGCATTTCTTTCCCTATGTGCTAATGTTGGGCTATCTTCATGGAGATATTACTAACTATTGTAAGTAAAGTAGAATATGAATTAGAAGTTCATTAAAGTAGTAAAAGACTGGGTAGTGTTATTGTGAATGAATGTGTCATTTGAACATTAAAGTAACCTAACCTTTATTATCTATATATTCTTTGGAGAAATTCTTTGAGTTGAGTTAATGGCTAGTTTATTGTTATATGGAGTGAATTAATTTCTTGTACAAGTTATTAACTAAAGTAAAATGAGAAATAGTATGAGTAACTGCAGGCTCATGTGTTGATTTTAGTTAAACTAAATTCTAGCTCGGTTTATATCTAGTTATAGCATGCTGGTTGAATCATTCTCATTTAAGTTTTTGAACTATCTTCTTAATTAACTTGTAGACTATTGAAAATATGGAGGATATGAGTTAAATGTTCTAATTACTGTAACTTAGAAGTTGTTTGTACTATATGGAAAAAGTTTCAACTACGACTTTGTCTAACTTGTCTAATGGTGATTTCCAATTGAAATCTCTCTTATTCTACATAGATTACTAGCTTACAGAAAAATACTTGTTAGGGTGACTTAGTAGTATTGTACTAATTAAACCTCAATTAGAACTAGAGTATAATTATGCATGGCCTACTAATTGTAATGTTCTTATTCCATGAGTTACTAGCTAAAAGTAAAATGTTAGATAAGTTAGGTACATAGATCATGTATTATTTGAGCTATATTAATTCTAGTTAATTATTTGGATATTCAAATGGAATTTATATAGTTAATTGATAAAGTGTTATATTTGTATGAAAAGACTAGGGTTGCACATTTGAGTTAAGTCGAGAAGGTTGGAGTTCATCTAAGCTTTACCTTGCATAATTAACCTAATCCAAGGTGAGGGAGTTACATTCTTTTGTGCATCTTAATTTGTTTTACTGCTCATGAATTGTATAGTTCAATATAATTGCTTATAATTACGTGTACTTTGATATGAATAGACTAAATATACACTTGTCTTTTATTTATATTGTTATATGGCTTATTTATTGTAAACTACGTGCGAGGGCAACCTACTTTGTTGTCCCTCATTTATGTGATTCTTGAATTATATTGCCATTGCTTGAATTATTGTGATCGAATATCGGGTTGCGCAACCTTTTCGGACATGGTAGCGTCGAGAAACACAGGCGGCGTCGGGCTTGCCGTGCTCTCTCGACTACCATGGTGCCTATTCCCTTCTCGCTGAGGCATACTCCACTACCCCAGAGGCGTGGTTCACCTGCTGGGCATGGACCTACCTCAAGAGAAAGGGTCGTAGGATCGGGATACATCCGGAGTATCCCAACTTGTTGGAGTAAGGGTTTTCCGGCACTTGAGTGATGATCGTGGTTCGTGGTTCGAGTTTGAAGACTTGCAGTGGAACCATATCCTTTTATAAAGTGTTTAATTACTTGTTTCAATAACTTGCTTAATTGTGATATTTATGTGTTATCTTTGTGCATTTCATGAAAGCATTCCTCGGTATGCTGCATCACCTCCCTCACTGAGTATACATGTTGTATACTCACCCTCGTTTCTAACACCTTTCAGGATCAGTGCTATCAAGGATAGAAAAGAAGGCTCGAGAGTTTTGTCATTGATTATGCTGGCTTACGTGGATTTCCATTGAATTCAGTTTTGTATTTGTAAAGTTAAGTTTTGAATGTATTGATAGTTATGAATGACTTGTAATATTGTAATAACTTGTAATCTTTACTTTATTGTCTGGTAGCTGCATGTTTGCATTTTTTGACTGGTTGACGAACTTAAATTATAAGAAAGAAAACTAGATATTATTATAGTGGTATTATAAGTGAAATTATAATTATAGATGTTCAACAGTTAATGAATACATGCTTGTGTGACTTCAATGTTGGATCCAACGCTCGGATGGCCTTTATGAATTGTTGTATGAGATAGTTATGGTAGAGGGGATGAAGGAATGAAGTTAGATCATAGTTTTGTGGTTATAAATATTATTTACAGGTTTTGAATTGTCCTATATATAGGGAAAACTCCGTCCGTTTTTTCCTAAATTTTGTGCATGGGGTTTGGAATTGGGTTGTGATTAGCATGGCTATTAGAGCCTCTGGTCTCGTGAGGGATCGGGGCGTTACACTTGTCACTTTCATTAGGTTTAAAACCATTATCAATCATGCAGGAATCAAACTTCTCATGCCATTGCTTAGGTGCTTGCCTTAAGCCATATAGAGATTTAGTAAGCTTACACACTTTGCTTTCTTGGCCTGGTTCCACGAACCCTTCAGGTTGATCCATATATATTTCCTCATCTAGGTCCCTATTCAAAAAGGCTGTTTTTACATCCATTTGATGAATTTTTAAATTAAAAATAGCTTTAATTGCAATTAGCAATCTAATAGATGTAACTCTGGTAACAGGAGAAAAAGTATCAAAAAAGTCAAGATCAGCCTTCTGTTTAAAGCCTTTTGCAACAAGTCTAGCTTTAAATTTATCTACTGATCCATCAGGTTTAAGTTTTTTCATGAGTACCCACTTGCAGCCTATGGTTTTACAACCTGGTGGTAATTCAACTAATTTCCAAGTTTTATTAGAAATTAGTGAATCTATCTCATCATTTACAGCTTCTTTCCAAAAAATGACGTCAGGAGATGAAAAAGCTTCTTTTAAAGTAAGTGGGCGTTCTTCTGAATTGAAAACATAAAAATCTAGACCAAAATATTTTTCAATACGTGCCCTTTTACTCCTTCTTGGTTCAGAGAAAACATTTTCATTATCTTGAAAAGAAGTAGAAGGAGATTTAGAAGATATATTTTTCAGAAATTTCTTTACCTCCACTATTTTGAAGTTTAAAAGCATACTTTTCTTCATGAAAAATAGCATCACCTGACTCAACAATTGTTTGATTTTCAAGATCAAAAAATCTGTAAGCTGTACTATTCACCACATAGCCAAGAAAAGCACAAGTGATAGCTTTAGCACCTAATTTTGGTCTCTTTGGATTTGTTAGCCTCACAAAAGCTAAACAACCTCAAACTCTCAAATATCCCAAATTAGGCTTATATCTCTTACACAGTTCAAAAGGTGTAGTTTTTGTCCTTTTATGTGGCACCCTATTTAAAACATGGCAAGCTGTCAGAGTAGCCTTACCCCTAAGATTTTTAGGAGCGCCTGACTCCACAATCATGGCATTCACTAAATTACTAATAGTTCTATTTTTTCTCTCAGCTACACCATTAGACTCAGGTGAGTAAGGTGGTGTAGTTTCATGGATTATTCCCAAAGACTGAAGAAAAGAACTGAATTTAGAAGAAATATATTATCGGCCTCGATCACTTCTCAATCTTTTGATTTTTCTACCGAATTGATTTTCAACTTCATGAAGGAAATTTTTAAATTTTTCAAAAGCATCACTTTTATTTTTCAGAAGATAAACATAAGTATATTTTGAAAAATCATCAATGAAAGTGATAAAATATCTATTTCCTCCACGAGTTAAAATTCTTCAAATTCACAAAGATCTAAATGAATTAAATCTAGCAATTCGGTATGTCTAACAACATTTTCATGAGGCTTTTTAGTGATTTTTGTTTTGCTACAAGATTCACATTTTTCAAAGTCTTTATTCAGTCTTGGAATTAATCATAAACTACTCATGATTCCCACATATCTGCTATTAATGTGACATAAACGTGCATGCCAAAAATTCACAGAAGAGAGCATATAAACAGAACAAGATGCTTTATTATCATTATCAACATTTAAACGAAACATTCCATCACATGCATATCCTTTGCCCACAAACATACCTTTCTTGGTGATTACATATTGATTAGATTCTATAGTTTGCTTGAAGCCTGCCTTGTTGAGCAAGAAACTAGACATAAGATTTTTCCTCATGGAAGGGGTAAAGAGTACATCTTTCAGTGTTAAAACACGTCCAGATGTAAACTTAAGCTCAACATCACCACTCCCTAACACCTTAGTTTTGCTTGAATCACCAAGCATAACCGTTTTTTCTTCTTCAAAAGGAGTGTATTTCTTGAACCAGTTTTTATCATAGTAGACATGCCTATTGGCACCAGAGTCTACCCACCAACCTTCTACATAGTGAACCATGTTTACGTTTGTTATCATAGCCACTAACGGCTCTTCGGTCACATTAGCTTGAGGAATAGCTTCACGTTTCTGGTATCTACAATTCCGAGCAATATGTCCAACTTTGCCACAAACAAAGCAGGCAGTACCCTGATTCTTAGAAGATTGTCCATGGTTCATAAATTTCTGGTTCGAATTACCCTTATGTTTATTTTTCATTTGATTCTTATTTGGCTTCAAATGAGCATTCTTAGAATTCTGACCTTTGGGCACACTATTAGAATTTGCAGAAATTAAATTTACCTTTGTGGAATGTTCATTGTTGTCCAAGATTATTGCATCCTGTCCTCTTGCCTCTTCTTCCACACGAATGCGAGTGATCAGAACCTCCAAAGAAGTTTCTTTCTGTTTGTGGCGCATAGACTTTTGAAATTCCTTCCAAGTAGGTGGAAGTTTATCAATGATGCCAGCCACAACTAGATTGTCTTTAATCCTGATGCCTTCAGATCTAACATCAGCTACAATCATCTGGAAGTCTTGAGTTTGCTGCACCACAAATTGTCCATCTTTCATTTGAAATCTAAAAAGACGGCTAGCAGCATACTTCTTAGCTCCAGCTTCTTCAGTATCATATTTCTTTTGCAAAGCCTCCCAGATGCTCTTTGTAGAGTCATAGTTAGTTTCATAGTAATCATATAAACTGTCAGTAAGATATTTTAAAAGATAGTACCGACAGTTGTACTCATCATTGACATATATATCCACCAAGTCTTGATGTTGTGCAAGTTCTTCCTCAGTCATGTTATCGGTGGATACATTTGTTGGGTCATCTTCAGTGAGTACATATCCTACTTTCAAGAGACTTAGGTAGAATGAAACTTTGCCTTTCCACCGTTTAAAATTAGTTCCACCAAAACGGAACGTCTTATTGAGGTCTCCAACGTTAGTTTTTTCCACCATTGGTTCCATTTGAATCTCCTTAAAATTGTTGGTGAAATTGTACAATAGTAATTGAAAATGAAACAATAATTAAAGTACAAACACTTTTGTTGGAGACAACTTGATCGGACTGAGGCGCGGGAATCTCGCTATCTTTAAGGAGATTCAAGCCCCCTGCGGTGGAAAGAACCGATGCAGCAGTCTTGATATGGCTTGTCACCTCCAGGATACAACAGCCCGACTTGTTGTCGTACTACTCGAATCAACCCTACATTAGAAGATTGAGCACAAACTTCTTCTCAAGAACACCTTTCTCTTTTGGCTGAGAATCTCTCAAACTTACTCTCTCAATATGATAGTGAAATATTTTTTTTGTTTTGTATGTTTGAAGTAAGAAAGATGCCTATTTATAGGCTCTTAAGAACCACCATAATAAATTGCATACAAGTGAAAAATCATGAATTTAAAACCTTTTTAAATACAAAAAACTCTTGAAGTTCTAAAATTAATATATTCATGAATACAAAATTAATGCATAATCTCTTCATATTCCAAAATTAAAACATACATAAATACTCATAATTCATTAAATATAAATGATAATTAATTTAATATTAAAATCACAACAAAGTCTTTAGTCCAAGTCACTATCATTCTCTTTACCACGTGCTAAAAATGCAATATTCACATGTTGATTACGTATTGGAACCATAACATATCTACGTTGTATTATGTAAATAAATTGCGTGAAAATAGCACATTTAGTTTTTATTATTTTTAAAAAGTTAATTTCGTCTCTATTGTTTAAAATTTATTTATTTTGTCCTTATTATTTTTAAAAAGTTTCAATTTCATCCCTATTATTTCTATAAAAAAAATTAATTTCATCTCTATTATTTTTTTAAAGTTTCAAATTTGTTTCTATTATTCAAGGACTAAATTGAAATTTTCTGAGAAACAATAGGAATGAATTTGAATTTTTTTAAAAAAATAATAGGGACAAATTTGACTAATTTTGAATAATAATGACAAAATTAAAACTTTTTAGAAACAATAAGGACGAAATTGAATCTTCATTAGAAAAAATAGGGATAAAATTAAAAAAATTTAAACAATAAGAACGAAATTAAAACTTTTAAAAAATAATAGGAATTAAATATGACATTTGCCCTTCCTACAAAGGGGTTTCTAAAACCATCCCGACTTCAAAGTAATAGGGTTCCTCGAAAGCTTTTAAACAAAGTTTGTCATGCCAGTGCTTGCTTCAATTAAAAAAGATTTTTACATAAAATGATAACTTACATGGTATTAGAGTTTAAGTATAAAAAATTTATTGTCGCCCATATATCATATTAACACGATCTTATCTCTTTTAAAAGAAAAAATAGCGTCCACGTATAAGACTCAATAAAAAATTATGTTTTAGGTGATGTACTGGTAACTTTTAATTAGGTAATATATAAACATTAAATTATTAGATAACTTTTAGTTTAATGTGTAGTTTTATCCTATAATATAATACAAATCCCATGCTCAATACAGAAACAAAGTTTAAGATCTAGAACATAAACTCGATATTTATTTATTTATTTTTTAATTCGAGGAGAATTAAGGTCGTACAAATATAACCAGTAAGACCTTTTGCATACAACGATGAATCTTATTATTGAACCAAAACCCTAGTGAACTTGATATTTATTTCATAACTTATTGTTTCTCCATTGGGACCATTGCTCTAAAACAAAAACAAGTACATACCATTTACCATCACTGTTGATTTAATCTATACCTAATTACCATAAAGAAAAGTAGGTAGACGTGGAGTAACTAATACTTCGAGAGGATTTGTCTTAGGCAAGGAAAGGCCTTGGCCTTCTTTCATGTCCACCGGCAAGTTTGATGGAGTTGTAAAATCAAAACCTTGAAGCAAACGAGCGATAGTTATATGTATCACTTGCATTGCATGTACAATTCCTGGACAAGATCTTCTTCCAGAGCCAAAGGGTATGTACTCAAAATGATGTCCGTAAACATCTACCTTTGCATGGGTTGTCAAAAATCGTTCCGGCTGAAATTCATTAGGCTCTTTCCATATATGAACATCGCGGTGTAGCTTCCATACATTCACCAACAATTGAGTGCCCTCAGGAATAAGGTAACCACCCACAATACAATCTTCCATAGCTTTATGTGGCGATAAAAGGGGTGCTGGTGGATATAGGCGAAGTGTTTCCTTAACAATGGCTTGGAGGTAGTTTAGATTCTCGATATCATAGTCTTCTGCCCATCTATCTCTACCAATTTTGTTATCTATCTCTTCTTGAGCACGTTTCATAACATGTCTATTATTCAACAATAGAGACAAGAGCCATGTGAGAAGAATGGGCGAGGTGTCTGCACTTGCCACGATAATAGTCTGCATGACAAGATTAAAGAGTCAGATAAAGTTATAAGTTTCACAAGCACATATGACTTATTCACTAGAAATAAAGGTGAACCTACAACTATTTTAAAGCGTAACCCAAAAGTATCAACTGGACATTAATATTGAGAAAAATTCTTGCACTTAGCCCGCTAAATGACCGACGATGAGTGTTGACCCATATTTCATGAGTGACGGCTGAATTATTTGATAGTTGAATAAGAGCCCAACTATAATACAAATATAAGAATCTAACAAAACAAAGTAAAATAAAAGAAACACAAATTTTCGACAAGTCCATTAGCATTCTACTAGATTACTCGATATTATATTTGATCACAAATATATGTTCACAAGTAACGTCTGCGAAGGATGAGTCGAGCCATACCATTACTGTTGCCTTGATTATGGTTTCGCAGGTATAGCCATATGTAATCTTGTTATCGATCACTGAAAGCAAAACATCTATGAAATCTTGGTCCTTGCTATCCTCCTTCTTCGATCTCCTCTCGGCATGTTCATCAACCCAACTCTGGATGATAGTGTCCAGCTCTTTCGAAATGCACTTCATGTTCTTAATACTCCCATTAAAATCAATCCATCTTAATAATGGAAATGGAATCTGATCGGACACTGCAAATTCCCCTGCTGCATACATAAACTCCTTTACAAGTCTTCTAAAATCTTCAGCTTCTTCATCTTCTCCACCATAAACAGAATTCATATACCTCTTCCCAGCTATTGTCTTCACAGTTATATTCAAAGCCAACTGCTGGAACCATTTACTAATCACCACCTTTGCTGGAGTACTATCACCATTATTGTTATTCTTCTCTACAACCGAGTACAACTCTTTCATGCTTTCTTGTATCTCAGAAACTCGAAGATGCTTCAGTGTCTCCAGCCTCTTAATAGAGAGTAATTCGAGCAAAACTATCTATCGGATTTTACGCCAGTAAGGACCATAAGGTGCAAACACAAACGCAGCATAGTTGTAACCGAGATATTTACCTGAACTAGAAGACGGACGTGTCGCGAATGTTTTGTCATTGATGGTGAAACATTCTTTAACAGCTTCCCTACTGCTAATCACGAGTGCGCGGTCTGCACCAAGCCGAACAGAGAAAATTGAACCGATCTTATCAGCCAAATCATCTAAAGTCCGAGGCACCGAGTCCTAGCCTCTTAATAAATGAAGGTGGCCTATAATTGGCCAAGCACCTGATGGTTCTGGGGGTGACTTGCCCTTTTTACTCTTCGGACCATGATTCTTTCTCTGCCATAGATAGTACAATGATAATGAAAGTACAAGACAAGCAATAACAAGTGAGAGATGAATAAAATCCATAACGAGAAAGGAGTGAAGGCTTTCACTTGTTGAATGTGTCATAAATTGATGGAGAAGATGAGATATTTATATATGATCCAGGGTGTTAACTACTAATTCTTTCTCTGTTTCTCTTTCTGCTTTTTCCTAACCTACACGTTGTTGATATTACTTTCCACAAATTCAACTTCTCTAAATATCTAGAATAAAATTCTTAAAATATCAATCAACATTTCTTTTTTCTTTTTCAAATGGAAGATATTAATGTGGATCCTAGTTACCCATTTCGTTTTCGTGCGCACTAGTCAGGTGAAATTTGAATAATATTGATAATATCGACCATTTAATTTATCTATCATTTGTCATGACTCATAAATGATTTTGAAATTCTATTGGCCTCACCAGAACCATTATTCTTTCAAAGCGTTGACTATTAACTTGCCAAGCGAATCTGAATTACACAGAATGAATGATTATCTCCCCACTAAGGCATAAGTAGGGCTGCAAATATTGACCGTTATAAAATATACATGAAGGAAAATGGAAGGAGCTAGTTCTTGCTGTCCCAAGTCTCCATCATTATTCATTATTTGTTATTTTTTGGTCTATTCGTTGCCCCGTCCTACACAGTATGGGGTGATGGACCATTATCTTATGTTATTATCACAATGTAACAAAAAAGGAGATTTCAAGAATGTTGCAGAGCACAGATGATGAAGCACTACGCCTACAATTTCGACAGTTTTAGTCAAAAGGTTAAGTACTATACAACCATTTGCATAATTGAATCGCGCTAAAATAAAATTCTATATAATTTCCTCAAAGTGTAGCATAAAGTGTTCAACTTGGAGTCTACAAAATATCATATATGTCATAGGATCGGTGCAAAGAGATATGTTCACACAATCCAAGATAAGTCTTGGTAGAATAATCTCCGTGAAAGCCGAACGGGCTTGGCTAGAGACATTCAGCTAGGATTGTAATAATTCAACAAAGATAAGATACATGAGGTTCAATCCAAAAACAAATCGATATTATATAGAGTCGTTCAACATTTTACATATTGGTGTTGAGGGTTTTCATTAATTCATATATATAGGACAATTGAATTTTGGGTTAATATCACTTTGGTCCTTTATTTTTGACTTCATTGACACTTTAGTCCCTTATCTTCAAAATGAGACATTTCAGTTTTTTATCTTTTAAAGTTGAGACACCGTTAGTCATTGTCGCTGATTTTGTTTAAAAAAGATAAAAAAAAATACGTAATTGACCAAAATACCCCTACCACTACCACCGCTAACACCACCAAATTGCAGGGGTATTTTGGTCAATTACATATTTTTTCCGTCTTTTTTAATGAAATTAGCGACAATGACTAACGGTGTCCAACTTTAAAAGATAAGGGACTGAAATGTCTCATTTTGAAAATGAGGGACCAAAGTGTCAATGGGGTCAAAGATAAGGGATCAAAAGTGGTATTAACCCTTGAATTTTCTAATAATCACTTTATATTTGGCCCATGATTGAAAAGTCAATTAATAACATGGTAAAAGAAGCAACAAATTGAAATGGGTCGAATGTAGATGAATAAGATTAATTAGACCAATTAATGCTTAACTCTAATATCATAAAAGAAACATGATGTTCCATTTTAAAACTAATTGATATTAAATAGAATAGTCTAAAATCTTATATATTTGGTGTCAGAAGTTCTTGATTTATTAATATAAAAGAACTAAATTTTCCAACATTAAATGCATATGGCAAGATGTGCAATTTCGTTTGTGTAATGCTTACTACGTCTATGGAACAACAATTTTATTTATTTATTTATTTATTTATTTTTTGCCAAATGGAACAACAAATTTAGATAAAAGAGATTGCAAGCAACTTACTCGAGGAACATGCAAGGGCCTCGTATTCATATTAGGTAGAAGAAGGAACAACAATTTACTACTGGTGAACGGAACCTATATTAGAATAATGGAACATTTGGCTCCTTTGCTATGTGAATTTGGGGTAAAGGTCTAAGTGCTAGAAAAATTATATACGTGGTTATGTAATTAACATGTTTCCGAAATTGAATAAAAAATATAAATAAATTCAATAAGACTTGCATGTTATAGGCTTAGGTTTTACAATATAAATGTAAAAGAAATACAAGAAATCTTGAATTTGAAAAATACCAGAATACTAGATAACGCCTAAAAATAATCGAAAATATCAGTATATATATGAAGTTTGGATTAAGACTGATGTCTGAATTTGATTCAGTATTCTTAAGACTTTTATCACCCTTGCAATGGTGCTTACAATCTCTGACGCAAGTTTTTCATAATACAATGATCTCCATTTTATAATTGCAGCACTTCAAATTACAAGACCCAGCAAACCTAATAAAGTAGAACTCTGTCTCTTAGATCATACAGACTCTATATGCATGCATGCTCTTAAAACTTTTGCTTTTCATGCCAACATATCCCGGGTATGTGTAAGAAAAATATATAACGATTTTCTGATCAGAATAATGATCACTTAATTGTTGCGATTACTTTTGAATAATGACATTAATTGCTGGAGAATAAAATAGATGTAACTAATAGCACATTTATTTCTCATAAGTACTTATTAATTCCTATAATAAATCCTGAAATAAAATCTAAATATATTTATTTCTAGTATTTATTTTTAGAATACATTATGAAGTAAATCATGGAATAAATTCCAAAAAATACTACATCAAAAAATAAAGCTATGATTGAACCCTCACCATGACCCAAAATCTTGGCTTTGTTTTCTCACGCGAGACAAGTACACTTCTTCAATTTTATTTTTCCAAATTGATCTTTCAACTTTGTGATTAAATTTTTTATTTATTACTCATTTGGATTAGACACGTAAATATGCTATGCATATTCATAACCCAAATTAACTGCATCTACCCCCACCCTAGCAAGCTATAGTTATTATAGTCTGATAGAAAAAAGAGAAAGAAAGATTGCATGACATATATAGGTGGCCGAATAATTCCAAAAGCAAATTATATTTTTTTTTTTGGGTCTAAGTTGGAGGGCTCTCCCTCTATCTATAGAGTCAAGAAACTCGCTATGTCTCATAGCAAATTACTTGACTCTATCGATAGAGGGATAGCCCTCCAACTCAAGCATGAAATAATCAAGAGGGCTACTACCAAGCAAGATTGAATCTGTCCACTTATAATTAGTAGCTAAAAATACTTAATTGAGAAATGTGATACCCTCTATTAATAGAGTCATAATTCACTAGGTCCCATAGTGAATTAATGCTCGACTCTATGCATAGAGGGAGAGCATTCTATTGAGAAATTTGTTGTCCTCTATTAATAGTGAATTACTCAACTCTATAAATAGAGGAAGAGCCTTCCAACTCAAGCACAAAATTATTAAGAGAGCTACTGCCAAACTATCCCTTCGTATATAGTTACTTAAAAATACATATCGAAAACGTTGATGATTTAGAAATTAAAAAAGGACATGATCCAACATCAGGCATCCAAAACCCACAACAGCAGACTGATAAAGCTCCCACGATATATTTCTCTATATTTTGTAGGATACCGAAAAGACCAACATTTCTTTTCGATAAGTAGCTGCATCGCAAGTTGAAATGAACGTGAATTTACACCCTTCACTTTCAGCCTGTGTATATGAACTTAATTATTATATTCGGTCAAAATAGATTGAAAAATGGCTTAAAATATGGTAATTCGTATTAAATAACAATATTTCAATAAAAGAGAAAATAAAAAAAATATTAAATACCATTGGAATGGCATAAATGGAATATACAAATATCTAATAAACTAATCTTGATGATATATGAAAATTAATATAACACGTAGTATGGCTTCTTCATAAACTTGTAATTAAATATACTAAACTCGTAGTATATACAGAATGATGTCTTAAACTTTTTGCGTTTGTTCCACCTTTTGTTTGATTAGGAATGGCAATGGGGTGGGGTTGGGGCGGCGGGAGCTATCCTCACGCCCCGCCCCGCCACTCAAAAAGTTCTCCCATCCCTCGCCCCATCCCTGCATTCTATACCCCTGTCCCCCACCCCGTCCCCTACCCCGAATCCTTGTGGGGAATGGAGATTACCTGTGGAGTTTTTATTATTCTTTTTAAACTTTAAGAATTAAAGTTAATTTGAATCATACAACTTCAAAATATAAATTAAAGTTATACTAATGATAAATATAAATATATATCTTAAATAAAGTCTAATATTAATTATTTTTGCAGTTAAATAGTAAAAATAATATTATAATAATTGAGTCTCAAATATTTAATATTAGTTGCAATTCTTTAAAATTCATTTTAGTTATGTTATTTGAAACTTTTTGAAGTGCAATTGAAATAACTAACAAATCTCTTAATTCACTATGAACAATAGTAAAATTGAAGTATTTATGTCAAATGATAGCAAATCTCAAGTTACGACATGCAATGGTTTTAAGAATAATTATAAAATCCTTTCATATAATCTATTTTTTCTTCTCCATTTTATAATACTTTGTTTAATGTTATTTTTTTTAATACTTTTATATGTATAATTTTAATGCATATATAATATTAAAATAATAAAAATAACTATCTATGTATATATGCGGGACGGGAAATACTTATCCCTTCACCCCGCCCTACCCCCGTGTGGGGATTAAAAGTTAATCTCCATCTCCCCCCCCCCCCCCCCCCCCCCCAATTCCCCATTTCCCACCTTAATCCCAGTCCCATTTGAGATGGAGGCGAGGCGGGTACCCGCAATCCCTGTTCCCATTGTCATCCCTATGTTTGATGCCAATCTAAGTTCAAGATACTAGATGATGAACTAGTGATCACAATTTAAATGCTTTTTGATTTGATCCTTAAACACGGTAAGTAGGAAAAGAGATCTCGAATGCTTGACTGAAAGTGAGAGAGAGTTTAATTGTTAGTATGTTGAAAATATATTATTTTTATTTTATTTTTATATGGGCTAATGTGTGGAGTTATGTGAAGTTTCTTAACTACCCATTCTCTTATTCATTGGATTGGGTCATCCCATCTTAAGCAACCCAAGACCCGTAATGCAACAATATGTGTAATTTCAGTGTACTACTTAGGTAAGAGAAAACAATGATTGTAAAATTAGTTATGTATCAAAAGTATTTCTCAAGAAAATTTTCAATTCATTTTAGATCACCTTTTATATATATATATATATATATATATATATATATATATATATATATATATATATATATATTCATGCGTAATATTTGGCCTTATCCATGAAGGCATATAAAGCAGATTATTGTAAATTATCCTCACCGTATTAAGTGTTATTATGAATAGCTCCTATAGGAATAACCATTAATTAAGAAAAAAGCCTTAGGATCGGAGCTTCACTTTGAAACTTAAGAATTGGTTTCAAAGGCTTGAAACCGGTGTGAAGCTGTTCAATTGTATATCAATACTCGCGCCCTAAAAGTAGAAAAATCAACTGATATCTCGTTTAAATAGGTATAATTACTTGAACAGAAATATTAATAGCTGCAACTGGATTGGTGAAGAAGAGTTTGTCTAATTAA